>JAJMDK010000285.1:0-31847 GCA_030573515.1 Hanseniaspora jakobsenii
ATGTGATAATATAAGTCATGTGATAATATAAGTCATGTGATAATATAAGTCATGTGATAATATAAGTCATGTGATAATATAAGTCATGTGATAATATAAGTCATGTGATAATATAAGTCATGTGATAATATAAGTCATGTGATAATATAAGTCATGTGATAATATAAGTCATGTGATCTATTATATAATTATTAATTTTTTTTTTTTTTTTTTTTTTTTTCTTTATTTTTTATATGTTCTATTAATTGTATAATAATAAACACACACCCTTACCTTTTATTTATTTAGATATATACAGTTGAATAAAATAAAATAAAAATTTTTTTTTTACTTTTAAACAATTTATAACTATAATACACATGTTAATATATTAATAACTAACTAATTAACTAAGTAACTTATATTTTTTAAATTGAAGTTATATGGGTGGCAAATTAATATATTAGTTTAATAATCTATTTATATAATATATATATAATAAAGTATAATTTATACATAAAATATAACATAATAAGATCTTTTTTATATATAAAAAATAATAGAGAAAAAAACCTAGAAATATATAATATAGTTCTAATTATACATATAAATCTAACATTACAATAAAAAAAAATGTCTAAAGTTTTCTTCGATATCTCTGTTAACGGTTCTCCATTAGGTAGAATTAACTTCAACTTATTCAGTGAAGTTACCCCAAAGACCTGTGAAAACTTCAGAGCCTTATGTACTGGTGAAAAGGGTTTCGGTTACAAGAACTCCATTTTCCACAGAGTTATTCCTGAATTCATGTTACAAGGTGGTGACTTCACCCACGGTACTGGTGTTGGTGGTAAGTCCATCTACGGTAACAAGTTTGCTGATGAAAACTTCACTTTAAAACACGACACTGTTGGTTTATTATCCATGGCCAATGCTGGTCCAAACACCAACGGTTCCCAATTCTTCATCACTACTGTCTTATGTCCATGGTTAGACGGTAAGCACACCGTTTTCGGTCAAGTTGCTGACAAGGAATCTTACGAAATCGTCAAGAAGATCGAAGCCTTAGGTTCCCCATCCGGTAAGACCCAAGCTATCGTCAAGATTGATGACTGTGGTGAATTATAAATAATTTAATTTTAATTTAAAAAAAAAGATAAAGAATAGTACAGTACTTTTTTTATTCTTTCTTTCTTTTTATTATATATATATTATTCTATAAAAATTAAAACACACACAAGTTATATTAAAAGCACACTTTATTTATAGGTATAAAAAAGAGAAAGAGAGAGAGAGAAGAATGTGTTTTCTTTTTCTCACAGATATATACGTATTCATCTTACTTTATCTTTATATTTTTAATGATTGTTGTTATTGCTGTTACTAATACTTATACTGTTACATAGTTTCTATTATCACAATTATAATCTTCATTCGAGTTTCTTTTCTTTAGGCTACAAAAAAGAGGAAAATTATGTTGAACATCTCTACAGTTACAATTGTCCTTTTACAATGAAAATAAATAGTTAAATAAAAGAATCATTAACTGTAACTTTTAAAGTGGTTATATTAGCTTCACAATTATTCAAAGGGTTTTTAAAATATATATAGATAAAAAGAGAGAGAGAGAGTTCTATAGAGTGGATATTAAGTAAAATAAATTTTAATTAAACTGTTGATGGGAAGTAAAAATACCTAATATATTGTATATTAAATAAAGTGATCACGTGATATATTTATATATTTTAAAATAAACTAAAATTCTCATGATACTGATCTATAAAAAAACAACAATCAACTCTGCAGAAGATTAACTACACATTAATTTAATTTTTTTTTTTTTTTCTATTCAACTCAGTGTAATTATATATGCCACTCCTCTTATGAACTTGCAAGTCTCTTAACACTCTAGTTAATAATACTACATATAAAATAATATAAAACCAAACTTTATATATATATACATATATATTACTCTTAAATTCAAATTATAGAAACAGCTACTATAAAACGATACTATACCACATCAAATCTAATCTTTAAGTTTTTTAAGGGAGGTGTCAAATAAAAAAACGCTAAATAAATATATAGATAAAAAGATAAACAGAGTATCATATAAAAACACCAGCATACTTATTATTATTATTCAATGAACGTGTCCATTGAAAAAGTTCAATTTGAAAATGATGATGAATCATTGTTGTTTTTGTCCAAAGGGGGGATCAACATAAGAAATAAAAGACTGAAACTATTGAAAGTCTTCAACAATGTCATGTACTTGGTTTACTTTCTTCCCTTAGCCAAAAAATATATCTTACAAAAAATCAAACTAGATGAACCTGATATTATTGTAACTTTGCAAAAAGAAGAATCTGGTGGTAAAAATAATAATAATAATAATAAGGCAACATTAACAAGCAGGTACTTGTTTCCAAAGATTGATGACATATTTAAGTTATACGGTTCCAGTTCACAAAGACTGATTATTAGAACCATTAATACTGATAATAGCTCAAAGGACAACTCTCATAATTCATACGAGTACTACTGTTTAGATGCTTATAACGACAGCAATAATCTGACTCCATTAACACAAATAAATAAAAGAAATATAGATATTACATGTTTTTCTAATGTTTTTTCTGAAAGGGAAGATAAGATCTCCTCACAGAGTGACAAAACCAGTAAGAAAATAGCCCCTCTTGAACTTGTTTTGTTTGGAACCTCAAAGGGGAAGGTGTTTCTCTACAACTTTTCAACAAGTGCATTAATTAAATTGAATCAGTTCTCCGCACCAATGTATGGCCTTCATTTTGAGAAAAAGGAACTAACAGTAATAGTGGGTACAACAATAATGAAATACAATTTTTTGGAAACTATCTTAAGCTATGGAATAGATTCTATACCTTATCAAATAGAAAACTACAGCACCGATGAGTCATTTTACACTGGAGATGAATCAAATAAGGAAGTTTCCGTTAAAAACAATGCTAATGCAAAAAGCTACATCGTAAACTATCATGATGAATTGGTTTTCAATAACTACTCTAGCAATATAACTACTGGAACTGTCCTTTCAAAGAACACACATTTTAAAAATAAACATATCATTGATTTTTTGCTGTCTAAATATCATATAATATTTATCACTGAAGATTCATGTGTTACTATAATTAATCAACTGAATGTGGAGAAAAAAATCACAAGTCAATTAGAAGATGTCGATGGAAATCTTCTTGGATTGGACTGCGACTATGTTGTAGATGATTCCTGCTCTTATAAATCAGGTAATAACCCCTCTGGAGATGATGATGACACCAGTATAACCTCAACATTCTGGATCTTTGATAATAACAACAATGTCTTTGAGCTAGTCTTGGTTAATCAATATGATAATGTTATAGCAGACTTGATGTCATTAAATAGATATGAAGAAATTTTAAGTCTACAAATAGACGATGAAGACAAACTACAAAATATTTTGGTAAACTATCAAAGTTTTTTAATCAATCAAGAAGTGATTGATTTTGATAAACTGATTGAGATTTCTGGAAAGATTAAACGTAATTTTACGTCATTAGTAACAGATATAATGAACAAACTAGTCTCTATGAAGCGAAGAGATCTTATGATATCAAAATTGATTGACCTTTTAAACGCAAGATTATCCAGTTTTAAAACACAAATGACAAATAGTCAAACACAGCTGTATCTGTCATTAATACTCCATCTCATAACACAGAAAAATAGCTCCATAGAGAATGATAAACTTATTAGAGAATTCTTGGTTAAACATGAAAAGAATATCCCTCCAAGTATGATCAAAAATTTATTATTGGAGTCTCCTGCAAATCTGATATTCTATTTCAAATTAAAAAAGGATTATAAATCACTTGTAAACTATTACTTATCAAAAAACAACAATCATTTAGAAGCAGTAAAAATAATATCAGTTTACTGTGATGATGTGAATATAATATATGACACGGCAGAAGTTTTGATGCTAAATTGTCCTGAAGAAACAGTTAAAACATGGGCTAAGTTAATTAGGGACAATGCCATTAAAATAGATATTGTTAAATTGCTGCCATTGTTGATTGAATATTTCCATAATATCTACCAATTAACCAGTAATAATAAAAATCATACTGATGACAATAACTTAGAGGCATTCAACTTAAAGCAAAACTATCCTTCATCTAACAGTGTCATAACGAATCATGCATTGTGGTTTTTAAACTGGTACCAATCTACTTACAAATCAGAGCTTGAAACAACCACAGCCATTGTGAATCATATAGCTTATATGATGTTATTAGACAATAAGAACTATGATGTTGACAGGATAATAACTTTCTTAAACTCAAATTGGACTCATTTGGATCATTTCCTTCTAGTGACATTATCCCAGAAAAAAAACAAAAAGGATAAATCTGTTGAGGTGCTTGTTTTTATTTTAAACAAATTACAAATGTTTGAAGAATCCTTGAAAATCTGTTTACAAGAAGAATTATATGATACCGCAAAGGATGTCATTGCCAGTGTGACAAATACTGAGTTAGATGGAAATATGTTAAACAATCATTCACAAAGTGGTTTAGAATCATATGCTAACAACGCTATTGATGACGACGATCACGCTGCTGTTTATATTCTAAGAAGCAAAAAACAACTTCAAAAGAAATTATGGCTAATGTTTGCCGAACATACTTTACATACAAGCTATACGAAAAATATCAATTTGAAGTCAATGATAAAGGATTTGATTATTGATTCAGATAACGTCGTTTCAATCAATGACATTTTACCTATAGTAGCAAAACTAAATGTCACAGTTGCTATAGTGAAGGATGAATTTTTGAAGAATATATCTGAGGAGAGTAAAGTTCTCCAGAGGACCAATACTGTGATTAAAAACCTTATAAGTTTGAAACAACAAATACTAAAGGATATTGATTATTTAAATCAAAACTACTATCAAAAGGTTACCAACACTGATATCTGTAATCATTGCAATGACAACTTGATGCTAAAGAAGAAATTCTACTGTTTTCCTTGCTTACACAAGTTCCATGTGAATTGTGTATTAGAACTGATATTAAAAGGTGGTGATTTTGCTTTGAAAAACAACATTGAAATGATCATGTACAAAAAGGACAAGAACTGGTTAAGCGAGCTCAATCACATGCTTGAAAATAAATGCCCCATATGTACTGATATCAATATCAACAACATTGATGAACCATTTTCTTTGGACTTGAATGATAAAAATAATCACCTTGCACCATTTGTAAACTCCACTAGTGGAATGGCCACTGTTGATATTGATTACTTAAAGCTTTGATTGATTTATATGTATTTATATATCTACAATTATCTTAATCATACGTGAGAAATAACAAGATATCACTTTATAATTATTGTAAGAAGTTTACTATTAGTAACTTTATAACAAAAAATGAACACATATGTAGTCACGTGTTACTTTGAAATATATAAAATAAAAAATAATAATTGAGTTTTAATTAATTTATCTAGATTTTGATCAACATTACAATTTTTTTTTCTTTCTCTATAATCTAACTGTTACTTTCTTTTAAAAAGTTCAATTCTTTTTAATATTCATCAACTCTCCTATATTATTATTAATAAGATCTTTGTTATTTGTTATTTATCTTTAGAAAGTCATTATAATAAGTATTGGCATGTATGCTGTTAGATACTAACAAGTATATATTAATTCAAAAAACCAAACCAATAAATTTCAAACCGTAGAACTTTTTCAAATTGCTTCTAAACAATCTAGGAAAGATCATATAACCCCATAAACTCCTTTTCTCTATTTAGTTCAGTTTATTTGTTTTCTTTTTTGAAACTAAAAGATAATATTGCAAAAAAATAAAATAAAAATTTAAATAATATTAAAAAATGTTTGAAGATGATGAATTTGATGATAATGTCGACGCCAGTATTGGAGTAATGGGCGATGATGTCAAGATCGAACCCTCTGCTGGAGATAAACGTTCTTATGAGGAGACAAAGGATGTAAATGATAATAACAATAAAAATAGTAATACTGCTACTAAAAAAAATAATGGCAAAGAGGATGTAGATAATGATGAGGTTGATGACGAATTTAACGATGAAGAAGAAGAGGAAGAGGAATCCGATGGAGAACTAAGTGAAAGCGGAGAGTCAAGAAAGAAAAGAAAAACGGGAGTGCTACCAAATAATAACATTTTGAATTTCTCAAGGCAAGACAAGAAACTGCAGGAAATATTGGATTTCTTAGAAAAACAACCGCCTGTGATTCCAGATCCTATAATTGATTTCTACTTGAAGAAAAACGGTGTGACGTTGAAGGATGCTCGTTTTAAAAAACTCATTGCCATAGCCACTTCCAAATTCATGGCTGATATTGCCATAGACGCTTATGAGTATTCCAGACTAAGATCATCCACCGCCGTTTACAATGCCAACAACGGACAACAAAAGGCCAGACAACTTTTAATGGGTCAGCAACAACAAAAACTTCTGCAACAAGAGCTGAATAATGGTGCCAATGCTAATGCAGCCACTGATCCACAGGGAAACGCTAGTGCGGGCAATAAAACTGGAAACGATGGTGGAAATAACAATGCAGGAAAGACACATAACACGCAGCAGCAACATAATGATCAAGAAAAGATTGTTCTTCGTATGAGCGATTTGTCTTCTGCATTGAAGGAGTATGGACTCAATATTGAAAAGCCAGATTTCTACAGATAGTTACAGACTTTTAATTCTCTGTTTTCTTTTTGATTTTTTTTTTTTTTTGTTTCATGAATATTTTAAAATTTTCTTATTAACACTGATGTTTTATATTGGAGCTACCTAGGTGTATTTTACCATTATCTATATGTCTATATATGTATACTTTTATTAAATAAATATTATATCATTTGAATGTCATTTTAAATCTTTGGAGAGGTTGGATGATGTTTTTTTTTTTTAGAAAGTCAGTTGTAATCAAATTATTGTGTGAAATGTTATCCTTTTGTCTTTATTATTGATAAATACTAATATTGTTTTAGAACTTTCCAGAATTGAGATACTAAAATATAAATAATAATTTTTTTTTTTTTTTTGATATATATATTACATGTAAAATTTGTTAAAATCAAGTACAAGTATCTGACACAAATTTTATATCAAAGAAAAAAACAAACACATGTTTCTTATCAATTGAAACTAAAAAAAATAGTATTCATGTGTAAGAATTAAATCAAAAGAAAAGAATAGTGAAGAAATACCCTACAATAAAGCCGGATATATATATAATTATTAAAGATGCCTATTGATTATAGTAAGTGGGATAAAATAGAGTTATCTGATGATTCAGATATTGAAGTTCATCCAAATGTTGATAAAAGATCTTTTATAAAGTGGAAACAACAAGACATTCATCAAAAAAGAGATGAGAGAAACATGGAAATCAAAACATTAGAACAACAATTGGAAATGTACAAGCATTTAAACAAAAGGGTTGATTTAGTTTTGAAAAAAAAAGATCCTGAATTATTGATCAACCTTGAAAAGCTAGAGCAATTTTTAAACATGAATTTTGATAAGAGTGAAAAATGTGAAGGAGACAGAATCGATAAGGATATTCCACCTTATAATGAAATGGTTTGTGATTTATTTGAACAATTTATCAATGAATTGAAAAAGGACAGTGGAGATGTGAAGCCTGAATTAATGGTTATGAAAATTATTCAACATAGAGCTAAAATTGAACAAGTTTCTAAAGAAGGTAATGAAAAACTAGATTCTCTTTATAAAGAAAAGGCTCTTCATATATCGAGTGATGACATTCACGACGGATGGAACAGCTCTGTTATTAATAAAGTAACCTCTGAGAGTGTTGCTAAAACGACTCCATCTCAATCAAAGGCTGCTACTACTAAAGACATTGGGTTGGAAAAGTTTATTGAATTTTCTGGTGAAGAGGATGTTTTGAAAATGGATGATTTAACGGAAGAATTTGGAAAGCTTGATGCTAAGAATGCTTTAAGAGAGAGTGAAAAGTTCTTATTGGAGCATTATCAAATAATCTCAAGTCAGCAATCTGATGCTTTGATGATGTCCTCCTTCAATCATGAACTAATGGGTCAATTTGGACAAACTTATAGGGCCATTTATCAGTCTGAAATATTAAGTTCTTTAGCTGAACTTTACAAGCTTGCCTTTAATAGTAATCCTGGACCTTACATCCATGTATCTGAACTAAAGGATATAATCAGAAAGTTCTTTGGAAAATTGTCAGAAGACGGAAGAAATGTAAACACAGCTAGAGAATACTTTGAAAACGGTGTACAAAAAAAACATGACCACGTCAAAGCCCGTGCAAAGATCATGCGTGAAGAACAAGAAAGGGAAGATGGAGACCAAAACAATATGGTTGAGACTATACAGTTGAGAACCATGGATCCTGACCAAAAGCTTGTGATCAATTTGCCAGATTTCTCTAGCAATGATGAAGTAGAAAAGGCCCGTAGCGAACTATTTGAAAAGATCCCCAAGAATTTAAGAGATGCCTTGATGACTAGTGAATTGGATAAAGTCAATGAAGTTCTAGCCACTATGACATTAGAAGAAGGTGAGGAGATGTTGGAGATTTTCAATGCGGGTGGATTTTTGGGAATACAAGAACTCTTTGAAAATGCAGAGGAGTTTGAAGAGTATAAAAAAGGTTTGGAAACTGAAAAGGAAACTATTGAGAATGAAGATGAAAAAAAAGAAAATGAAAGCACAGACAATAACAACAATCATATAGATGAACTAGATTAGTTCTGCCTTTTTTCTCTCTTTTTAATTTATGTTATTGCTCTTTTTTTGTTGTTGTACTTTTCCTTATATATATGTATATGTATTGATGATAACACCAGAATATAAATAATGTTATTGTTACTATTATTGTTGATGTGTATATATAAATAACACCTACTTAAAAATATATAACCAAAAAGAAACACAAACTTTTATAACACACATACATGGATGCCTAACTCTTTTCTTTTTTCTTGTATAAATAAAAAATCAATCTAACTGAATGCAGTAAATTCCACATGTTGTCCCCACCACAAGCTCCTCCATATCTCCATCCCATCTCGTACTCAACCCCGTGATCCCATTCTCCACAATCCGCTCAATCTTGTTGTTCTTCTCCCGATCGCCGTTCTCCACATTCATTGCCTCATGACTGGCGGAATAGTGCCGGTTCAAATGGCTTCCCATGTGATCCTGGCGACAGTTTTCAAATTCACGGATAGTGAAAAGTTCCCTTCGTGCTCTGGTCAATCTTTCCCTTTCTAGCTGTGCTTTGAAAATATTGTCCCTGTTTAAATTGGCGTTATTGTTATAAGAGATATTAGAGGGAATAGAATAAAAACCCTCCTCTATTCCAAATGGACCCGTGGTGCTTTTAGAATCGTACTCTAGCCCTTCTTCATTCTCAAACCTTAAATAGACTTTATGTGAGTTTGCACAGTTATATTTTTTTTCTGGTATTGCTGCTGCTGCTGCTGGAAGCTCTGCATTATGTGATGAAGAAAGATGTTTAGGGTATAAATCCATTTCAGACTTCAAAGTGTTGTATTTTTTATAATATGGAACACGAATGTAGCTGTCATTGAAATCTTCATCGTTCCTTTCAGGATACTCATCCTCACCAAAATTGCGCATGCTTGAGTCTTGATAGTCAATGCTTCTCCTTTTTGCTACAGTCTCATCAGTAATGTTGCCATCGGAAGGAGTTCCTTTGCCCCTTTGAGCCAGGATCTTAGATTTTAACAAAATACTATCGCGCAAAGTCATCTCATTTCCCGATCTCAATACTACCTTTGGCTCTTTCACTGAAATGCTAATGTCTTTTTTATGTGATTTCGATCCAGATGTTTCTTTAGTATTCTTACTTGTATTTTCTCTTGGTATGTAACTTTCATTATATGCATCGCTTAAAAACCTTTCCCTTTGGATTGCTGCAACGTTTCGTTCCTGCAAGACGTCTAAATTTAAACGAGACACGTCAGCTATTGATATTTTATCAAAGGGGATGATGGAAGCTAAAGATATCTTGGGGTCTCTTTTAAGGCTGTCATAAGTGATCGGCATTAACCCCTCAAATCTCTCAGCTGCCTCAAGCAACTGTTTTCTAATTTTGATTTCTAAGGCACTTTTATAGTTTCCATTGAGATCCCAGACTTGCGTTTCTAATTGAGATTCATCAATTTCAGACATGACTTTACAACTGTCAATTTTTTCATGTAAATTTTTTATTTTATTGTTATCTTCTTTTACATTGAAATCTGATATCTCATCACTTAAAATAGACACATCATCTTTATCTTCTTGTTTCATGCATGATTTCTCATCAATTTCAGGTTTTTTTTGAAAAAATCCATTTGGCGGCAGCAATGAATTATTAGATCCAAACACTTGATTTAAAGTATTTAACCCTTTAAAGATAAAATATTTAGTTTTAAAATCTGTATGTGTTGTGTTGTTACTGTAAGAGACTGATTCCACAGGTTCTGTCGTTGATATAACAAGTTGTTTGTCGCAATAATGATACAAATTTTTGAATGCACATCTAGGTTGTTTTGTTAATTTGTCTAAATTTTTTCTTTTCTCATATAAGTTACAATTATTTAACTTTTCACTTGCATTATTGGTTTTTAGGTTTTTGAATATCCTTAAGTGATCAATATCTGATGTGTGTAAATTTAAAAAAAGAGGACTCAAAGAGTTAATCTCTTCTTCACTTAGAACATTCTCTCTAGTTTCTGAATTAAACAATTCACCAGACTTGTTTTTAGACCCACATGACAATGATTTTGATTTATCCGATCTAGATATGTTGCTATCAATAGAGTTATCCTCTGAGTTTTCACTATCCATTTCCACATCCGAGTTGTTGTCATCCATGTCGTTTAAACCCTCTAGTGTATTTATAACTAAAGAATACGGAACATTGTTGTTTGCAGGAGTGAACCCTATATTTTCCAAATTCTTAGGTGACAATTTTTTAAATTTTGAATAAAACTCTTCATGCAACATCATACTAATGATTCTATCACTAAACCATTTAAAATTGTTGACTAAGTCATTTACTACTGAAACATAAGGACAAGCATATTTTTTATAGAAAAAATCGCTGTCCACATCAATCGGCTTTGTTGGAGCAGGCATGGAAGTTGGAATATTGATAATTTTATGACTGTGTATGTTAATATCTTGTCTTTTGTATTTAAATTCAAATTTTTCTTCATCATCCTTGCTTGCTTTATAAAAATAATAACTTGAAGTATCTTCATAACCTTTTTTAATTCTTCCATAGTAATGTTTAATATTATTATTTCTGTCTTTATTGGTAATAAAATTATCTGTTTTAAATTCGGCAACATTGTTGATTCCTTCATTAGGGCTTTCATCTGAAATATTGTCAAAATCAAACGTTTTATCATAACTCCCCTTTAAAACAAGCTGTCTCTTGTCTGATTTATAAACGGCAACTTCTTTAAGATATGAGTCTTTATCTGGTTCTATAACATGGATAACGCCCGTATCCTGGCTTACGTATAACCTTCCCTTAGAATCGTAGCAACTGGCTCTAATCTGCGACCCCATATGGCTTCCAGCTGAAGAGTATTGTCTTACAGGAGTTTTCAAATTTCTTAAATCATATATTTGAATAAGACCATTTTGAAAAATCGTGGAAAATTGATAATTGTCAACGGGGGAAAACTTCGTACCAAACCCATATCTACCTGATCCTGCAGGTGTGCAATAGTCTAGAGAGCCAATTTTGTAATTAATTTCATCAATGTTGTTGTCAGTGGCATTTAAAACCTGCCCATTATGAATTATTTTAAACTGTTCATTCATTGATTTGGTATTCATGAGGAGAGCGTATGATTCATCAGTTGATATTCCTGCATAATCTCCGTTTGGTGAAATATCTATAGTGTTTAGTGATTTTTGTATCAAGTTGAGGTATTCAGCTTGAACTCTTTGATTGTCCATAGTGACTTTATAAACACAGCCATCGTTGTTGCATGTTAATAATTTCAACTGTTGCTTATTGCTATCATTATTGTTGGGAATTATTGCAATATCATTGTTCAACAACTTACCTAAAGAAATAGTAAAATGTTTATTGTTAAGTGAATTATCTTCATCATTGTTTATTAAATCATCTGTGTCATAAGAGTCTCTTTTAACTATGGATATAGACCCTTCAAATCTCTCTGAAGATTTATTAGATTCACTGCTATTGTTATTGTTATTGTAATGAAATAAAACTTGTTTGGTAAGTTTTCTAAAAGTATCCAAATCTCTACCTTCCAAGATATCTGAGTCTATCCCACAAGCTGCAAAGAAGTCGTTATTAACATCAAAACTCTTTGGCAAATATCCAATATCACAGGATATATTGATTTCATTCCGTTCAGTGTCTAACTTATATATTCTATCTCTATTGATAAAAAAAACATCATCAGTTGATAAATTCCTTTTTTCAGAGTTGTTGTTGTTAATACTTATTTTTTTTTCTTGTTTTTTATGAACTTTGATTGTGTTTTTCAATTGCCAGTGATTGAATGAAGTTTCTGCCCTGAAAAATCTAATATTCTTATAATCTTCAAAACAATCCTTGTACGTTGTTGATAAAGTTGCATTATCCCAACACCCTTCCTCTCTGTCATTATTATTCTTTTTTTTATTACTATTATTGAGATTATCTTTTTGTTCCATGATAGTGTCATATGTCAATTTGATCAGTGATAACGACAATGCATAGTTCATATTTGCTTTATCCGATTGACTTTTTTTAATCAATACATTAATGTAATCTGTACTGCTAGTAGTAGTAGTAGTAGTATTTTTGTTTTTTATGTTTGTAAATTCAGGATGTAGAAAAAACAACTGTTGTGAGAGGATTTTTTTATAATTCTTGTAATCGCTCAAGTCATCCTGATTGAAAATGATGGTCTTTATATAAAGGTTCAATAATTCAATCACATCATCATTGAGATTCTCATTGATATTGATCTTGTTCAAGTTATCAAGAAGAAATTGAAATACAAGCTCCTGTTCTAAACTCTCTATATATTCAGACTCTTCCCTTGATGATTCATATTCCTCTGTTTCTTCTTCCTCTTCTTTATCTTTCTCTTTTCCTTCATGAGTACTTCTGTCAAGTACAGTAGAGTAAGTAGTCATTATTATTATTTATTTTTTTTTTCTAATTCTTACACAGTTATTGGTTAATGTCTTTTTCTCTCTTTCTTGTTCCTTATTTATAGTTATTTATATTAATGGTTTTATATATTTCTTTATGTCTATATATGTGTTATCTGTTATCTTTTCTTATCTACTACATACAAATAGTCTCTCTCTATGTGTGTGTATATATAGATATAGATACAGTATAATTTTTATCACTCATTTACCCCATAAAAAAAATATATCTACTATATCTACCCTTTTTTTTTTATGTATAAACATATATAGTAATAGTAGTATTGTCAGGGTAACATAATGTAACATTTATTGTTTTTTGTGTATATTTGTACATTATTATTATGTCACATGTCACATGTATATAAACTATATTGAATAATTTTTAATAGTATCCCTTTAAAAAAAAAATATATATTAATCATTAGATATTAGATACTAAATACACGTGAAGTTTTCTTATAAACTTTAAATTATTTATTTTTTTTAATTCTTATCAATAATGAAAATTATTATACTATGAAACTTTTTTTTTACTATTTGTATTTATTTTTTTCATTCATACAATATAAAAACTATATATACTCTCAATACTAATACTAATACTAATAATAATAAATTACTTATATAATTGGTGTTATTGAGATCCTCTTCTTAGTTGAATTAATAGCATTGCTGCATTTTCTTCTTTAGTAGAGGATTTTGTTCTTAATAAAGAATCTGCACCTAATGTTTTCCAATCCTCTTCATCTGTACCATACCCATTGTTATTGTTGTTATTATTATTATTATCTCCATAGTTTCCTATTCTTAAATTAACTTGATCAGTGTATCCTCCTTGTTCTTGTACTTCTTCATCTTCACCATCATCTTCTTCTTCATTATCATTATCATTATCTGAAGATGAGGAGGAGGAAGAAGAAGAAGATTCTAATACTTGTTCATTATATCTATTAAATTTAAACTGTAAATTTTTATTCTTGTTTTTGATATTATCGTTAAGATTGTTATTGAAACTAGCCCTATGACTACTGATAATATTATTACTATTATTATTATTGATGCTATTATTAGTAATACTATGTTTTCTATCTTTACTATTTCTAGAGAATAATGGCATTATAAACTTTCCATCCTTTGTATCTAAATTACTAGAAATCAACTGCTCATTGTTTATTGATGACCTTCTTCTGATTTTAACCACTGTTTTGAATTTGTTACTATTATTATTGTTAGTGTTAATGTTATTGCTATTGTTAATGTTATTGTGAATATCATTAGAGGTATTGATATAGGGTGTTTTAATGTTTTTATTTTTATTGCTAATTAACACAGTATTTTTTTGATCATAATTGTTTGTTAGCTTTTGTGGAAGTGAAGGAGGTGGTGTAGTAGTTTGTTTTAAAGGTACTGTATCTTCTGTGTCGTTAGTATCACTTGCATTGGTGGATGTACTCTTTTCTCTATTATTGATATCAATGTTTTCCTTATCATTAATTTCAGCTGTGTTGCTTTTAGAGTTATATGTACTATTGTTAATGTCTTCTTCTTTTAATTTCCATAATCCCCAACCTACTTTTTCAAATATATTTTCATTATTTTCTAATATGTTCATAATCACCCTTCTCTGTTTACTTATAGAAAGATTGTTAAATTCAGGGTAACGAATGGATATACCCTTTGTAATATTTCTTATATGATAGGTAGAATAGGAATTGTTTATCACATTTTTATTTTCAGATAAAATATCTATGATCATATTGGTATCAATTTTAGAAGTGATCAGGTTATTTCTCTGAATCAACAATTGTTGATGTGATAGTTGTTTATTATTGTTATTGCTGCTGTTGTTATTGCTGTTTTCTAAACTGATAACAGTTGGTTGTTTATTAACAGTGTTGTATAAATTCATTATCTTCTCTAGTTTTTCTTTACTATATATATATGTATATATGTCTATATAAGTCTTATCTATTTGGTATTATTAAAGAGTTTATCTATAAAATATAGAAGGTGTTTAAGTGTATGGGTTTTTTTTTCTATCTTATGTTTTTTTTAATTAGGTTAATGTTTTACACATACATTTATATATGTATATATATTTATTTATTTATTGGGTATGTAATTAGTTTCAGTTATAATAAATATCTTAAAAGTTTTATAATAGTTTGTTTATTGTAGTTACAGATAAGTTTATATGATAATAAATTATTTATTTATTTATTCATATAAGTATATATATATACTTATATAGTAGTATTAACTTAATTTAAAATAATAAACCTGAATAATTTATTTTTATTGTTGATTTTATAATTTATTTACTACTAATTAATTAATTATTCAAGTAGTAGTATATAGATTAATAGATTAATAGATTAGATTAGTTAATAATAACTTAAATAAAAACTTTATTTAAATGAATGAATAACCACAAAAAAAACTATATAACACATTATATGTAAATTATTATTATTATAATAATAAAAGATAGATAGAGAGATAGAAAACAACCACTCAAATAACTTAATATAAAACACACACTCATACACACACACTCTCCCCTTTCTTTCTCTCTCTTTTACTTTACCCCTTACTTAAACATTTAAACATATAATAATATAATCAATAATACAAAAAAAATATAACACATACACGTACACACGTATATATTATATTATATATATTATACAGTAGATCACGTTTATATTAATATAGTAGATCACGTTTATATATATTTATAGAGTAGATCACGTTTATTATTACTAATATATATTTATATATTTTCCCTTCTAATATATATTTATTTATAAGAACTTTATTCTCTCTCCCCCCCTTCTTCCCTCTTACTAAAGATATAAAAATAATAATAAATATATAATTATTATACATAAAGTACTTTTCCCCTCCTCATAAACTTACTTACTTACTTTCTTATTTAATCTTCTTTCTTTCCCCCTTAACAATATATATATAAATAATTATAACACAATTTTTCATATCCTTTTATATCATTATTATTGTATATATTATTTACTATCATTCGATGATGATGATTATTATGACTACAATAACTAAGTAAGTAAGTAGTAGTAGTATTATATTATAATTTGATGAATGATATATAATAATAATAATAATAATGTCTGTTTAAAACATTAAAAATATAAAAAAAAAGAAAAGAGTTTTAAAAAAAATAAAAAAATTTTTCACTTTTATAATACTAATTACTGTTATTACTAATTTTTCTTAAAGTAACCTAATATAGTAAAAAAAAAAAAAATTTTTTTTACAAGGTTTAAAATAATAATAGTAAAAAAAAAAAATTTTTTTTTAAACACTAATTAAATGGGGTCTTTTCAACTTAAAAAATGTATTAACACTAAATGTCGAAAATACTCCTTTAAATTTTTACTATTTTTTTAAATTCTTCATTGAAATTCAAGATGTTTATATAAATTTACTAATTTCTTAAAGAAAACAATATGTAATTATTCAATTTAAATACATTACTAAAAGAATATATATATTTTTAAAAAGAAACCAGGAAAATATAAACAAATTAAAAACTTTACTTAATCTTAATAATCTATCTAAACAGATACATATTTTTTTTTAAAATCAAGAATTAAAAAAAAAGATAAACTATAATTAACGAACCTACAAAACTTCCTCTATATAAATAAATAATCGAAGTTATCAATAATGTCTTTCAAGAACCCATTTTTACAATTAGGCAATGATGTCGAAGAAAGTGAAATCTTAATCACCAAGGAAAACGTCAAGACCAATGTCAAGAACCACAAGAAGGAAGATGTCCACCCAAGAGCCGATGCTTCCAAGGCCACTGGTAAGAAGAACACCGGTAAGTTAGAAGCCAACAACAACAAGTCCGCTTCCGTCAACGCTGGTAAGTCCCAAAAGGCCAGAGGTTCCGGTAGAGAAAGAGGTGACAAGCACTCCAAGACCGGTAAGGTTGACACCCAAAAGAGAATCAGACAAGGTTGGGGTGATGCCAAGACTGAAATCGAAGCTGAATTAGAAGTTGATGCTGAAAGATCCGGTTCTGCTGACAACTCCGCTGCCTCTGCTGAAGACGCCGCTCCAAAGGTTGAAACCATCAACATGGAACAATTCTTGGCCTCCAAGTCTAACACCATCGTTTCCAGAAGAGCCAACAGAAAGGTTGCTGAATCTGCTGCTCCTGTTGCTACTGAAGAAGCTAAGGAATCTTCTCCTGCTCCTGCTGCTGTTGGCTTTGAAATCTCTTACTTATCTGAAGAAGCTTCCAAGCCAAGAAGAGGTAACTCTAACGGTTCCAGAGGTGGTAAGAGACAATCTGGTTCCAGAGGTGGTAAGAAGCCATCTGCTGCTGCTCCAGCCCCAGCTAAGACCCAAGCTCCATTACCAACCTTATAAATCAATCATATTGAATTAAGACTAGAATAACAGGAAAAATAAAAACATTACTTTTTTTTATTCTTTCTTTTATTTCTTATTCTTTAATATATTAGAATGATACGAAAATTAAAGAAGTTTAAAAGGTGTTTTGATTTGATCCATAACAATAATATATGATTAATAAAAGTCTTAGCTATAAAAATTTTGTTTTTTTTTTTTTTTAAAATTACTCTAATATATCCTTCTGTTGAGATTTTTTTTTATAATTGTTTCAACACACATCACAGGGATTCTAAGTAATTTTTAAAAAAAAAAAAATTAAAAATTAAAAAAGTGAAATAAAAAAAATTTTAAAGTTGAAAAAAAAAAAAAATCACTAAAAAGTATTTCAAGTAAAATAAAAAAAATTTATAATTTGTTTTCATGATTTCTCTTAGTGGTTTTTTTCTAAAACTTTGATTTTTTTTTAATATTCTATTCACTCAAATGATTAAACATTTAAAAATAAAAATAAAAAACTATATATATATCAACATTTAATAATAGTGATAAAAAAAAAATAACCAAAAAAAAAAAAAACAAATATATATAGTAATAATCAAGTCCAGTTTTCAATTACTCTGAGATATATATGTATGTATTGGAATATAATTAAAGGTGTGGATTGTTTTTGCTTCATGCACCTTAATTATCAAAATGAAGAAAAGTGAAAAGAGACACTGGGTTAAACTTGTATATTTGAAGGAAAAAAAGAACGTAGATTTAAAAAAAAGGTATCGTAATCTTGTTTTGATAGGTGATAACATACTCAAAATCTTTGAAATATATGATCACATCTTGACATTTTCCTCTTTTTTTTTAAAAAAACTTTTTTTCTCATATCATTGGTCTTATCAATCCGTACATAAACAGTCATACTTTGTATGTACTCTATATCACTAATATTCAGTTTCAATATATATATGTATATCAATAAAATGTAAATAAGATTAAAAACCAAAATCATGTTTCAAAGTATATGTGATGACAACTGCGAGTGTGACAAAGAACATGGCATATGCCACAATGTAAACACTGCCCAAACATGCCATCTGGATCTGTGGGCCAGTAACTGGAGTGAACATGGCGGTGAAATAAATGCATGCCGTAGCCGATGGCACGGCAAAGGTAATCACTAACGACAGTCTCTGAATTGGTGTTTCAATCCATCCAATCTCAAACAATCGGTTCACAAACGCTATCCCTATAATCGGCATCACACAAAGCCTGTAAACATTCAAAACTACAGACGCACGCATAAACTTCATGTCCAGTGTTCCTATATCTATCTTGGCTATTGTCCCTCCCAGCAGCAGCAGAGCAATCGGCACTGAGGCCTGGGCAATGTACGCTGAGAAATCCATAAAGACAGAAAGAACCGGTGCGTTATCTGGTCCCTGATGGATATGGTAGCCGTCCTGGTAGACAAAGAGACACTTCAGCCATGGAATCAAAGCGCAGATCAGTCCCAAAAGCGTTCCAATGCTGGCAGGACGCTGGAAGTTTATGAGAATGTAGTAGAGCCATCCGAACTTGTGCGTGTAGCACCAGGTTTTGAAACTTTTACGCTCAACGTTCTCTCCATAATTATAATCATCCCTATCTGTCTCCTGGGAACTGGTTAATGTTGAATCCTTGTTCATGCTATTGTTAACCTCAATCTCATCAAAGTTCCCCCTCTCCAAATCAATGTCTAAATCACTACCCGTTTTGCTTGTCCTTGTTCCTGTCTTTGATATCTCAGATAGAGATCTATGTTTTGACAAATTTGAAGTTGTTTTTATTTTTCCATTTCTATTTCTATTATTGTTTGGTCTTCTTTCACTATTACTGTTTCCCTGTGGCACATCTTCATAGAGATTCAATGGCTCATGAAGGTCAATGTCTCCTGTCTTCACCTTTTCAAGAACACTGTATTCCCTGACCAGTTCGTTATTAGCAAAATTACCCTTGTCTTTATGATGTGTATTGTTTCTTTCGTTTTGGCTAAAGAGAGATGATGTCCCTGTTACGTAGCTTGCATTGCTGTCATGGGTGAAGTGGCGAGAGATGTTTGGTAATTTTGAATTCAATGTCTGTGTAAAGGCACTGACAACAGAGGCTCTTCTGTTCCTTAATAAAGAGTCCTTTCCCTTTGAACTCACTCCCTCCTGCGGTATACCCGATTGTATCCTTTCATTCCGTTCTTGCATTTCTAAATCCAAGGAATCTATGTTTGAGCTTAAAGAGTCCAGCTCTATACCTCCTGATTCTCCTGACTCTCCTTGTTCTTGTTCTTGTTGCTGTTGTTGTTCTGTGGTATCTGGTATTGTAGCAGTTATATTATCATATTTGTTAATATCAGCTTGACTTTCAGTATCATTCATTTCTTCTCCCTTTATATCATCTCTATTTTCATGGATGTCTTCATCACTCAGTTTGTGATCAATTCCTTGTCTAGTGTTTTGTTGCATATCTGTAAAATGCTCAGGTTTTAAATCAATGTTATTTTCTTCTTGTGAAAATTCTAATTCTTTAACTTCATTCTTCACGTCATAATATGGAATTTTCATCAGTCCCAAGTTCATAAGCATGAAATTTTGCACAGACATGAAGATAACCGCGTAGGAAACACCCTTTCCCAATTGTTCTTCTGAAAATACTGCAGTCAATCCCTGTGATTGCATGATGGATATCGTCAAATCAGAAATGTTCGTACAACTACTACAAAACAACAATCCATAAAAGAATTTCTTATTGGTTTTGAAAAAAAAATACACAAATATCCCTCCTATCAACCCTAAAGCATAAATGAACAGAGATGTCAGACAGATGATCCCAATCATTTTCAAGTCCTTGTATGAGATATAGCTCACGATTTTGTTGAATGCCAAGCAGGGCAGGAGTGCATTGACCACCAAGGAGGAGATGTCCTTTGTCATCTGAGGGGTTAGGAGACCCTTTTTTGATAGTAAAAAACCAGTGGCTAGAATCAAGTACACTCTGATAATAGGCTTGATTGAAATGTATATGCATTCACCCAATGAAAGCTTTTTCTGCGTCATTATTACCTACCAACTTTATTACTATTATTATTATTACTTTATGTATGTCTATATATTTAATTAATTATCATTGGAGAACTATAAAGAAATTATTTTGATAATATTGATTTCCTTCTTCTTCTTTCTTTTTCTTTTTTGTTTGGTTTTTATATCTTATCTTATTATCTTAAAGCCTCTTATTAATTCATGTATCAATATGTTCATTATTCAATTAAAAATAATATATATGTATATATATACAAACCCTTTCCTTCTTCTATTTATCTCTTACAATACTATCATAACGATTTTCTTTATCTAACTTTATTATTTTCGGATAAGAGAATTCCCACTCACTCTCATATCTCATTTCCTACATAACATTTTCTTTATTATTAATACTACTACTACTTTTCAAGTGCAAGTAAATAATTTAAGTCCCATTTTTTTTTTTTTTTTTTCTTTTCTTTCGGGTTATCGTGAATATAATAGAACGAAAAATAGAAAATAGAAAAATTAAGTCACTAAAAAGCGACGTCATTTATTCATAAAACAAACCAGTATTTTTTTTCTTTTTTTCCCACATTTAACACTATCTAACCTAACTTAACCAAACCTAGCCTAACTTAACAGTAACAAATATATTTAAAGATATTAAAGAAACCCTTAATGGAAATAAATGGGAAGAATAATAGATACGATTATGATCAACTGTTGATATCAAGTGTTGATGCTTATTATACTTGATTAAATATCCTGAAACTTATTCTGACAACTTGTTTATTTGGTTTTTTTTTCTCATTATCTATAACTATGTTGTTTCTTTTTAAATTTTTTATATATATAATTGAATAAATATAGATATATATAAACATGTAAAATCAACTTATACTAAATAATCATTCTTGTTTTTTTCCTTTTTTTTTTCATAATTAGTTTTATAAATCAACAGAAAAAGAAAAGAGAAAAGAGAAAAACATACATCATTAACCATTGATATTTGAAGTAATAAAAACAAAGATATAGAGAAAAGAGAGAGATTTTAAAAAAAGACCCACATCTATTTCTTGATTTTAGATAAGAATTGAGTGTCAACAGCTGATAGAATTCTAGGAATACACTCGGCATTTGCCATGGTGGATAAATCACCAATTTGTTCAGGTTCATTAGAGGCAATCTTTCTCAATACTCTTCTCATGATCTTACCTGATCTGGTCTTTGGTAAATCATCAACGGCAATGATGGCCTTAGGAGAGGCAAATGGACCAATGACACCTCTAACTTCCATGACTAATTGTCTTTTGAAGTTGTTGAATTGAGTTTCATCAGTGATATCACAAGCACCTTCCTTCAAGGAAATGAAAGCAACAACAGCTTGACCGGTTAAATCGTCATTGATTCCTATACAAGCACATTCAGAAACACCACTGTGTTCATCAAGGACAGTTTCAATTTCATTGGTGGATAATCTATGTCCAGATACATTGACAACATCATCTGCTCTACCTCTGATCCAGTAGTAGCCGTCGTTATCTCTAGCGGCATTATCACCGGTGAAGTAATATCCTGCAAATGGCTTCAAGTATGTTTCTATATATCTTTGGTGATCGTTGTAAACGGTTCTGGCCATTGATGGCCATGTTGATTTAATAGCTAAAACACCAGCGACATCATTGCCTTCTAATTCTTGAGCTGTGTTTGGATCAATGATGGCAGGTTGGATACCAAAGAATGGTAAAGTGGCACTACCTGCCTTTGTAGGGAAGGCTCCTGCTAATGGGGTGATCAAATGGGCACCAGATTCAGTTTGCCAGTAAGTGTCCACAATGCAACAGTTGTTGTGACCAATCTTTTCGTTGTACCATTCCCATAAATCCGGTTGGATAGGTTCACCAACAGAACCTAAAACTCTTAAAGTGGAGATATCGTATTTGTCAATTTCTTGTTCACCTACTTTTTTAATCAATCTCATAGCAGTTGGGGCAACGTAGAAATGAGTGGCCTTCCATTTGGAGACTATTCTCCAGTATCTACCGTAGTCAGGGTAAGCTGGAGTAGATTCAAAGATAATTGAGGCTGTACCTAAGGATAAAGGACCGTATAGGGCATATGTGTGACCTGTGATCCAACCGACATCACCGGCGGTAAAGAACACATCTTCAGGGTGTAAGTCAAAGACATATCTGGTGGATAGGGCACTGTTTAATAAGTAACCACCAACTGTGTGAACAACACCTTTAGGTTGACCTGTGGAACCGGAGGTGTATAATAAGAAAAGAGGGTCTTCAGTATTTGTGGAGACACATGGAATATAAGATCTTTGTTTGGCAGAGGCTTCATCCCAGTAATAATCTCTACCTGGGGTCATGTTGACGGCTGGGTTACCTGTTCTTTTGAAGACTAAGATCTTAGAGACGTTTTGAACACCGTTTAAACCTTCATCAACAATCTTTTTGGTGTTGATAACCTTACCACCTCTCTTGGCTTCATCACAAGTGATAACAACTTTACAGCCGGCATCAACAACTCTATCCTTAAGGGAACCGGCAGAGAAACCAGCAAAAACTACAGAGTGAACGGCACCAATTCTGGCAATGGCTAACATAGCAATGACAGCCTCTGGGGTCATTGGCAAGTAAACGGCAACGGTGTCACCCTTTTTAACACCCCATGATTGCAAGACACCGGCAACTTTGCAAACTTTTTCCAAGAGTTGTTGGAAAGTGATGCTGTAAGCTTCAGATTCCTCATCAGGTTCACTGATTAAAGCAACCTTATCAGGGTTGGCAAAGGCGTGTCTATCAACACAGTTATAACAGGCATTTAATTCACCTTGCAAGAACCAAGAGACATCACCCTTTTCCAAGGAACCAGATCTGACTTTTGTGAATGGTCTGTCCCAGTGCAAGAACTCCAAGGCCTTTTCACCATAGAACTTTTCAGGGTTGTTGATACTTTCGCTATGCATTTGTTTGTAGTGATCCAAGTTTTTGATATATGATTCAGATGGTTGAGAGTTGAAGAAGTGTTGAGGGGCACTCTTTAATTCTGCACCATTAGCTTCATGAACTTCAGTATGAGTTAAATTAGTAGTCATTTTTTAAAATATTATTGTTGTTGTTGTAGTTTTTTAATTGGTATGTGTATATTTGTTTTTATTATTATATTCTCTTAAATAATAAAGAAATTTAATTGTAATATAAAGATGGACTATATATATATTATTTTTTTGATGTGTGTGTTTATATATATATATATGAATGTTTATAACTGACAAATCTATGTGGTTGTATCTAACTTTATTCTTTCTTCTTTCTATTTAATATATTATATATTATAATATCAATTATGACATAAACAATATATATATTTGATTATTTCTTCTATATATATATAGTGTGTGTGTGTTAATTTATTTTTCTCTTTATATCTCTTGTTATATATTAGTTAATTTTTTTATCGTTTAAATACATATATATATATATATATATATATAGGTAATAAAATTATAAGCGATATAAATTATTAAACTAATTTTTTCATAGTAATAATAATAGTTAGTTAATAAGTAATAAGTAATGAAAATTTTTTACTTTATTTTATTTTATATTATTTTTCTTAACTATATATCGCTAATTACTTACTTACTTATTAACTCTATTATATATATATATATCACCTATGTTAGTTACATACAATAATAATGATCTTTTTTAATAAACAACAACAAACACTTTTATACATTTTCATTAATTAATAAAGCGATAAAATTCTTTAGATATATATTTTGTTGTTGTAATAGTTAATTAGTTACTAAGTGAGAATAAGAGAAAAAAAATTTTATTTATTATTATTTTATTTTTTTGTTGATAAAAATTATGATTTATTAATAATTTGTTATTGTTTTTTATTACTATTACTATTGTATTGTATTAATTAATCATTCTATAAAGAACTATCACTTAACAATATAAAAAATAAAAACACACATCTCTCTTTATTTACACATATACACATACATACACATATATAAATATTATCTTATTGATTAATTTGATTGGAAGTAAAGATCACCTATTCTAATCAAAAACTGTTTAACAGCTATTCTAATTCCATCTATACTACTTATACCCATATTATAACTATTATTACTATTGTTGTTGTTATTATTATTACCACTACTATTGTTATTACTACTACTACTATTGTTATATGATGATGATATTATAGTGTTAGTATCAGATACTTCTATAATCAAGTGATATAAATTAGATGATAACACAGACTTAAAATCATTATCATCAAACTCACAAATACCCTGTATGATTTCTACTATAACTGGTCTCATAGTGGTGATGTTCTTTTCACCCTTTATCATATCAAATGACACATATCTAGTAATGATATCTGTGCAGTAACTCATCAATGTAGTTATCAAATTGTTTTTATATTCTTTATTCTCCTCATTCATATCATCCTCTAGTTGGAAATGTAATTTAAACAAAACTGCTATCAATACTGCAGCAGAGGATGACTCTTGTTTCAATAAATTAGGTATTTTATCCACAACACCAGCCTCTACCAATCTTGTTCTTAGAGCCAAATCATCATTGAAATCTCTTGAAAAGGTATATGATCTCTCCAACATCTTCACAACCCTCAACAGATTGGATATCTTTAGATTCTTGTTGTTTCTAAACTTCTCATTATCAAACAATTCACTCAATAACTCTATAATCATCAATTGTAAAACACATTTTACTACAATCGTGTTCTTTAATGATAATCTCTTTCTCAACATATCTTGTCTCTTTAATCCATCTTGTCTGATCTTATCCTTATCATCAGTAGAAACATTCTTATTGTTGCTACTATTATTACTACTACTTTCTTCCTTTAATAATTCATCATTCTTGTTGTTAGAGAAATCTATATCTTTTTTTTTATTTCCCTCTGCCACATCTGAAAATTTGGCATTTTCCTTTTTCAAATCCAATCCTTTTTTATTCTTTCCCTCTTCTAAACTGGAAACACTCACTTGTCTTTGTCCTAAAATAGAGGCTCTTCTGCCCCTTTTCAAAGGATCACTATCAAACAATTCATTAGCTGTAGTAATTTCAAACAATCTTTCAAAGTGATCTATAATCATTCCCCAATCATCCTCACAGAATTTATTGCTGTTTTCCAAAATCAACTGCTGCAAACATGATCTTCCTATTCTCGCAATAGTATCATTCTCTTGACAGATACAAGATACCAACAAATCCAAGAATCCTCCTAGTAACCCTTGCAGCATGTCAAAGTAATGTGTGAATAGTGCAATGGTGTTTCTTAACGCTTGGATCAATGTTGTAGAAAGCCAGACATTCAACTCTTCATGTGAGGCAAATTGATCCATGTTCCAGTGCATGCTCAATACTGCAAATATTGGGAACACCAGCAGGTTGCATATCTTTGTCCATATAGGAACAGTGAACAAAGGTCCATAAGTTAATAAACAATCATATAACTCAGAAAGGGCTACAGATCTTACCTCCATGTCCTTTGAAGACATGATGATGTCATGGTATGAAAACAATATTGGATACCAAGTTTTATTGAACTCTTCCTCTGTTAACTTTCTGTTCTCGTTTACTTCTCCCTTATTTTTTTCATCCATTCTGTTATTATTGTTGTTACTATTAATAAAACCTTCAGAATGACCCTCTCTTGAAACACTGAATTCTCTTATCTTCTTCAAAGAATCCAAAGCTCTTAAAGCATTTCTTGGGAATCTAGAGTTCTTGCACATGTTTCTGAATATAAAGATCAATTGCAAAAATACATCATCCCTTTCCACATTGATATTTCCTGATGAATTAACAACATTGGTTCCATTGGCACCTTTAGTTGATGTTGTTGTTGTTGATGATAAAGAAGAGGAGATTATAGTAGATGTGGAACCTAAAGAAGATGACTGTTTGAAAACATGGTCTATCAATACATTGCTTTTCAAAACTAAGTTTGCAACATTCAAAACTTTTGTTGAAACATTTTCCATGAGGGTATTGCTAGCCACATACTGCAATGATTCAAAAATAGGTTTCCATCCACTTTTGATCTTTTCTCCCTTTAGTAATATAAACTGGTTGAAACACTCAATACACATCTCTTGAATTTCATAGTTGCTTCTGCTGTTCTGAATGATATTTTTAAATGGCTTCAAAAACTCACATTGGAACTCAAACCCTTGCAACTCCTCCAAGTTCAAAAAACGTATACTCAATTGTCTCAAGGAGTCTATAGCAAAGAACACAACAGCCAAGTTCTTGTTCTCGCTGGATGCTATAGTAATAAAGGCCTTGCTCATCACTTCCCACATAGGTTTCCATTCTACTCTGATTCTTTCCATATTGTAATAACAAACATCAACCATCTTTTGCAATGCAAACATTCTAGGCTGAGAAGAATCCTGTGAGGAGTCTATCTCCTTTATGGATACTTCTGTTAAAGCCTTAATGAAATCAATGATAGCAGTAGCTCCAAGGGCAGAACTAGAGGTGAAGATCTTGTCAATGTATAAACTAATGTCATCTGATATCAAAAGCTGAGAAATAGCTGGGTTTAAGGTTTGCTTATTGTGTTTTTCCTGAGCTTGTTCGCTATAGGAGACTGGTTTTTTATTTTGCCATAATCCAAAGAAGCTTGAGCCGGTAGAGTCTTGGTTCTCAGAGATTGAAGTGGAATCAAAATTATGAGATGATATACTCTCACGAGAGACTCTGCTTCCAACAGTCTTCAAACGGGATGTTGTAACATCAGGTACGGCATTTCTGTCAATCCCCTTCGCTATCAACTGCAATCTCTCAACTTGGGATACTACAAACAAAACATCTCTCCATGAGTCCTTCAAAAAGTCACCAATTTGTAAAACTACCTCTAACAACTTGTAAATTGCATGGATGTTTTTCCCCTTGATCTCAGCTACATTCGATAGATTGGTAAATTGTATCAATGCACCTACAAAACTACCTCTAGCCACTTCATCTCCAAAATAGGAAGCGATCCTGATACCATGTTGCAACCCTTCAAGACATAGCTCTATAGAAATCTCATTACCGCCAAAGTTACTGTTGCCTGTTGATGAGGAAGAAGAAAGAGAATTGCCTGCTAAACTGGAGTCATCTTCATTGAATGGAGTGGTGAAAGATGCCAAAAATGACATCCATAATGTCTGGAACACTAAATTGGCATGGTCCTTAGATGTAGCATGATAATAAAGAGAATCATGATCATTGTCTATAGAAAGATTCTTAACCACATTTTCACTCTTGGAAACTATCTCTTTAGAGACTTGCATGTAAGCCTCTCTATTTAGATCTCTCATGTTGAAGAAGTTAAAGGCTGTATTGATATTGTTTCCTGATGTTGCGTTACCTGCAACAGCAGTAGAGGAAGAATTGCTACCATTGGCGGCTAAAGCGGCATCATGTTGTTCAGAAAGCAATTTGATTTCATTGTGTTCAATCTCATCGTATAAGGAAGCAACATATTCTGGTGATAAATCATCCGGTTCATCTACACCCCCAGTTAAATCTATAAACTCATCAAGGGTCATTCTCTTTTTGATTTGTGGAGAGTGAAGATCTGTGTTTAACATAATCACAGCATAAGCCAAAACATAAGCTGTATCGGCTCTTTTGAATGTCTCTGGGTTCTGTTCGACAAATCTTTCAGCAAATTTCAACATAAATCTATCAATCTTTTGCCCCTCACCAGGTAGACGGAATTTCTGCAAAAAGTTTCTCAAGGCATCTGTGAAGGATACACCTTGGAAATCTAACTCATCAACAAAAGCATGCATGATGGCTACGTTCTCTTCATTTCCTTCACCTAAATAATCACCAACAGTTGATAAATTCAACCCTTCTGTGTTTAACAAAAATTTAGCAATGGATTTAGGACTTTTATCCTCAATGAAACCCTGGTTAATCAAATCTGGGATAGCACGTTTAGGTTTTTTATTGAAAACAGAGACTAGCTGGGACAGTAAAGTCTTTCTTAATTTGGAAGCTTCAAATTGATGGATATCATCGCCGTTTATTTCACCAACATTTTCATAGTTCAACCCTCTTAATGCTGTGTTGGAGCCGGTGGTTTGCATTCCTTCAGATTCAGAATAAGAACCATTGTTCAAACCTTCCGAGCTTAAGCGTTCACCATTGTTGTTGTTGTGTAAAGAGCTTGATGAGATAGATGCCTTTCTAGATAATCTAGTTTCAACTGTGTTAGCTGTAGATACATCAGTATTGATCTCAGCCCAGGATGACAATGATCTAAGCATGTAAACAATGCATCTCAATGAATCCATCTTCATATGGTATAGAATAGGGAAATTGGCATTGCTTAATGACTTTGTAGATGAGCTTGAAGAGCCTGAGAACAGCTGAAGAGAGCCAGCAGCTGGAGCATCGCTTAAAGCCCCAGAGGCTTGAGAGACTGAGCCACCTTGCAGGTTTGAAATACTCAAAAGAGGCAGAACACTCAAATCATAGGTAGAAACATTTGTCTTTAAAGAGTCAATGTACTGTTTTTTGTCTAAGGTGGATACTTGTTCTGTTTTATTTAAAGTATTGCTACTCAAAAAGTCAACAATAATTTCAGTTAAATTCTGGATTCTTTCATCACAGTCATAGTTCAAGTAGAATTCAATAATAATTTTCGGATCACTGCTTAACTTATTTAAAAATTGTAAAAAGTATTTCTTTTGATGGTTTGTAGAGGTTTTCAATTCAACTATTGGTAAATAGATATCTGCAAAGAAAATTGCAATTTCTCTTTTGAAGTGAGTTCTCAAATTGACAACCATTAGCCATAAAATTTCTAAAGTGATCTCAAAAACAGGAGCAATTGGAGAAGTTGCGTTTCTGGAAATGGATAGACACAAATACTGTCTAATAGAGTCGATAAATGTCTTATTTCCATTGGAGTATAATTCTACATCTTCGCTCATAAGAAAAGAAACTTGTTCACGAAGAATGAAATGTAGCATATGTAAGGATAATAGTTTTGATCTTACAGCATGTGATCTCATATCAAGGGTGTCTTCAATGCTCTTGACACTGATTTTGGCCATTGATCTAAAGACTAAAAACGCATCTTTAATACACAGTTGTTCTTCTGAGATGGAGTCTTCAGTAGATGAACTGATGTCGATATTTCTTTCCTCTTCATCATTTAAATTTCTAAGATCATTCAAGTTCAATGGTTTAGTGTCCATTTCTGTCTTTTTTGTAACAGCAGAGTCATTTAGGTCTTTATGGGTATCATTGATATTATCATTATCATCATTTAGTTCAGAATTGATTGAAACAATAGAACCGTTCTTGGTGTTATTTTCGGTTTTGAAAAAGGACTCCTCTTTCTTTGCTCTATCTTTATCCTTTCTTTCATTCACTAGCGTAGAAGCCCTTTGGAAGACCTTTTCAACAACTTGAACTAAAGTGGCTTGTGCAACTGTTTGGGTGGAGGAGTTTAAAGAGAAGATAAAAATGTTGTAAATGGTCCTGATAGCCTTCAACAGAGATTGGCCATGGCATATATTCAAAGAATCCTCCATAAGAATTAAACTTGTTAAGCATCTAATAATTTGTAGTTCAACGTTCTCATCAGTTACTTCACCTTCAAAACAATTTGTAATTGAGTCTATAGCGGCATCCATAAGTTTTTGCTTAGGTGGTGGAGTGATATCTGTGGATGTATTGTTGCCATCTGTTTGTTGTGTGTTATTGTTTGTTGATAGAGTGTCTGGAGGATTTACTAAAGTAAGTTCATCTAATAGTTGAAAGGCAAAGAGCTTTGACAAACCATCAAGAGCCATGATTTTACCTTGGTTAATTTTGGATCTACAGCAGCTTCTTAAAGCTTCAAATATCAACACGGAATTCAATTGTGCTATGACATTTTCAGGAGAATTAATGATTCGATCAATATCGGCAATAGCCTCATTCAAAGCCAAAGTGGTGGAATTGAGTTTGACACTTTTGTTTTTAAACTCTTTAGATTCCATAAAGTCTTGAAAGGACTTTTTCAAAAAAACCAAAGTTGATTTAACATTTCTACTTTTTGCAATCTCTTCAGGGGATGAGTTTTCTTCGTATTTGACTGGAATCTCTGGCTTATTTTGTTGCTTTGATGATGACAATTCGGTATCCTTGTTTGAACCCTCATTTTCATTTTCTTTTGTTTCCTCAGCATTAACACTAATTGTTTTGTCTGTCTGTTGTAATTCATCAGTGTTATGATCAATTTCATTATCTGAAGCATGGGTTTCTGTTGTCTCCAAAATCTGTGATTCGGTTTCGTTTACACTATCTTCTGAATCATCAAATGGTTTGTGGATTACTGTAGTATTACCGACATCTTCCTCTTCAACGTTACTTTCGCTCTCTAATGGTAGTTTAGTTTCTTCCTCAGGATGATCTTCAATAGAGTTGTTTTCATTCTGTTCTTCTTGTTCTTTGTCTTCTTCTCCTTCTTTGTCTTCTTCTTGTTGTGTTTCGTTACTTTGATCTTCTGGTTCTTGGTTATTTTCTTCTGCAACCTCTAGATCAAGTTGTGGTTCATCCTTTTGTAAATCATCAGTGGTTTTATCTGTAGTCTTATCACTGTTGTTGTCATTAACAACTTCATTATTTTCTATTTCCGTTGTATTATCAGAGTCATTGGTAATAACATTTTCTATATGATCAGATGTATTTGATTCTTCTGACATATTTGTTGTTGTTGTTTTCAAAGGGTGTGTGTGTATGTGACTGTACTTATTCACCTACTCCTATTCAAATCAGAATATATATTTATATCTATAGGGAACCCTTATGTCTTGGTTTAATAATCCTAAATTTTAAAGCTTTTAAAATTTAAATAATTAGAATTATATGATATATATATAATAAAGAAAAAAGAGAGGGTATTTTTGATGATAAAACTGTATCTGATAGTTCTTATTAACCTATAAACACATGTGTTTTTTTTTTATATTTAGATATTTTTTATATTAATATGTGTGTGTTTATTATTTATTTATTATTTTTTTTTTTTATTCAATATATATTATTATTATTAAAATTGTGTAAGTACTTATATAGC
>JAJMDK010000286.1:0-31477 GCA_030573515.1 Hanseniaspora jakobsenii
AAAAGACATACGATGACTGACACAGAAAAGGCATTAGTTGTTGGGGACAACATTCTCAACAACAATAGCTCAGAAGACTTAAATTACTACAGCGATGTGGACAGTGAAAAGAAAAATAACAGCGAACTTAAAATTGTAGATGACCTTGAAGAGACCACTTCGTCATCAGGGGAAGAGGAGTTAGCATCAAACTACGGTGAATTCAAGAAGGATGACTATGCAAATATCATGACGTTCGGTGAATATACAAAAACACAATATGAAGAGTTACCCTCATTAACCATCAGAGTGTGTGTTTTATCCATAATCATATCATCTGTCGTTTCAACAATCAACATTTTCTTCGGTGTTAGATTCCCAAGTATATCCATTTCAGGTTTGGTCGGTGAACTAGCAGCATATCCAATGGGTAAATTCTGGGAAAGAATGATTCCCCTTTCCTGGCACATAGTATTGCCCGCCTTTGATTTTGGTAAAAGAAGCTTTTACCTTGCAAAAGTACCAATCAACACAGGTAAGTTTAACAGAAAAGAACACACCTTAATTTTTGTTTTTGTGAATTTGTCCATATCAACAGGATTGATGTTCAAATTAGTGTATGAGTTAATGTTTTACTTCAAATACAACATAGGATTAGGCGGAATGTTCCTTTTCAATCTTGTGGGATATATGTTTTCTTGGGGATTGGCTATGGTTATGAGACCCGTCTGTGCATACCCACAATCTCTTGTCTGGCCCGCCACTTTAGGTCCATCTGCCCTTTTGGAAACTTTCCATTCCACAGACAATGCTAGCCAGTTAATTCATCAGGTTCTAGACCCCTCCTCTTGGAACATTTCAAGATTTGCAGTTTTCAGTTATGCCTTTGCAGCATCCTTTGTTGCATACTGGTTTTACGATTTGATTTTTCCTTTTTTAACATATATTGGAGCTTTTATCTCTTGGATCAAGCCAGACTCTGCTGTTTTAGCTCAAGTCTTTGGCTTCCAAGGAGGGCTATCTATGATCCCAGTAACATTTTCATGGCCAGAAATATCCAATATCTCAAACCCATTACTGACACCAGTATGGTCTTTGGTCAATGTTTACGGATCTTTCGTCTTCTGGGGTTTGATTATTTTGCCAGCACTATATTACTCCAACCACTGGCAAACGGCCCATCTGCCAATGCTATCAAATGGTATTTATAACACTAACGGTACTGCATATGTAGTTAACAAAGTTATTAATAATAAGACCTACTCCTTGTCTGAGGCTAAATACGACAAGTATTCTCCTGTCATGGCTCCTATCGGTATGCTTCTATCCATTTGTTTACAAATAGGGGCCTTCTCAGCTATGATGGTTCTTTTCTTTGACAGGTTCCATTCTGATGTTTACTTGGCCTATAAAAAGCTTTTAACACAAAGAAACAAGTTCCATCCCTCACCACACTTAAAGGAATTGCACTGGGGATTTGGTTTTGCATCAATAGTTGTAGGTATCATTTTAGGTTGTTGTTTCTTTGGCCATTGGAGTGACATTATGCCAATCAAAGGTTTCATTGTTTCTGTTATCATTGGTATGGTCATCATTCTTCCAACCGCTATGATTGAAGGAAAATCATCCTTCTCTCTGAACATGCAAGGTTTCTTGGAACTTATTGGTGCAAACTGGTTTAAAGGTAGACCTTTGGCTGTAACTTATTTTTACTTGAGTAGTTTCTCCTTCATTCAGCATTTTATGCACACAGTCCAAGGTATCAAGATTTGTATTTATTCTCATGTTGACATGAGATCCACAATGATCGTCCTCTTTGCCGCTGGTGTCTGGGGGTCTTTACTGTCATCCATGGTTCCTTACTGGATATCCAACCATGTAAAGGGAATATGTACCGCTGATAACAAATACAATTTAACTTGTAAATCAATCAAGTCTACTTACACAACAAATATACTATGGGGATTATTTGGCCATCATATATTTGGTGCTAATGGAAGATATAACATCATCTTATGGTTCTTCCTTATCGGAGCTGCTGTTGCCCTTGTTGCAGTAATTATCAGAAGATTTAAACCAGCAAATAAATTCTTTGCAGCATACTTTTCACCTGTACTATTCATGGGTGGTGCAAGTGACTTACCCACATCCACCGGTATCAATTACCATTCATGGTTTATTGTAGGTATTTTATTCAACTTCTTTGTACATAAAAGACACAAAGGTTGGTGGAAAAGATATAATCTGGTTTCTGCAGTAGGTTTGGACTGTGGAGTTGCCATAGCTGTTATCATTGTATACTTTGCTGTACAATACACAGGTGGTGTTTCCAACTATAACTGGTGGGCTACAACAGTTGCAAGCAGCGGTTGTGACTCCAAGGGTTGCACCTATAAATCACCATCCTCAATTAAAAAACCAACGGGAAAATGGTAGGAACATTTATATAATATCGTTTTAAAAATAGAAATTTTCTTATTTTTTATTTATTTTCTTTCAAATTTTTGACGACATCTTTTGTATTGTTTATGTATTTGTAAATGTATGCTATAGAGTGTTGTTTTGAAACAATTATAGTGAACCCTATTCATTTATACTTTATTAATAAACTGTCTGTTCAAACTGTGTTTATAATGTTATTTATTTATATATTTTTTACTGTATACTTTATTACATATCCTTATCGGAGCTGCAAGATCAGCTAAAAAAAAATGAACCGATTATCAGAAATTATAAAAATATTCTTTAAAATATTTTATATTAATTAATTATAACTAATAACTTCACAGCATCATCAGTTCAAGTAAGAAATTGTTTATTTTTACTAACAAGAATAAACATTTTTATATAGTATTATCTTTTAAAGCTCATCAAAAATAGAAATAGTGAAATATATATGATAACAACAGTTAAGTGAAACTTAATTTTCATATCTTCGTTTAAAGACAAAGAGAGAAATAAAAAGAGAGAGAAAAAAAAACGTAGCAAATATGTTCCACTAGTTTGAAAAAAAAAATTATTTTCACATAAAAAAAACTACATACACTATAAAAAATATTACGTACAAGTTAAAGTCATATAGAAAAAAAAAAAAGTTTATATTTTTTTCAAGAGAGACAAAATTTTTAAAAGTCACAACACTAATAATAATAATTGGGACAAAATAATGGTGGTTCAAAAAAAATAAATTAATTAATATTCTACAATGAAATCATAAGCAACAACAATCCAAAAAACATGGCTAAGATGTTTGTTATTTTTTTTTTGGAAAAATAAATAAAAAATCGGGGTTTTCTACCTGAATGATCATCGACTAGTAGTATAGTACTTCGTAAAGATCTATTTTATAAACATTAGTCATTACTGGGTTAATACTTGTAATTTGATTATCACCAATTAATAGCTCCAGTTAAAATTGAAAAAAAAAAAATAAAATCGTATTATGAACTTTGTTGTATGTATGTTTTTTTTTTTTTTTGTCTTATTAAAACTAAAAAAAATTGTATATCATTATTATAATAATAATTAAAACTACATGTGTTTCAATATTTTAGCACACTGCAATTCACAGATGACGTATCGGGTAATATAACAACAAAAAATAACTATGAAAAAAAAATACATTGATAGCTTTAATCTATATGTGTTAATAACTAAAAAAAAGAGAGAAAATTAAGGAAGAATAAAAATAATTATCAAAATTGTAAAATAATAATATAAAAGTAGAAAAAAAAAATAAAAACATTTAGTTTTCTAAAAGATATTTAAATAACACAATCAATCAAATAATTTCATGTTTATTAATTTCTTATTTTAACATATCTCTTACATTAAATAATAATTACTCTAAAAAATATATAGAAAAACCAGTGATCAAAGTATATTGTATCAAACAATACTAAATAACTTAACAACAACTATAATAACATAATAACAACAATGTCTACTGCTGCTAAAGAACCAATTTCCTTCAAGGTCAATGCCTGTTTATTCGATGTTGACGGTACCATCATCATCTCTCAACCTGCTATCCAAGCCTTCTGGAAGCACTTTGCTGATGATAAGCCAGAATTAGAATGGGACGGTGAACATATCATGCACGTTACCCACGGTTGGAGAACCTACGATGCTATCAAGAAGTTTGCTCCAAAGTACGCCTCTGTTGAATACGCTGATGCTTGTGAAAGAAGTATCCCAGAAAAGTACGGTCAATACTCTGTTCAAGTTCCAGGTTCTGTAGCTTTATGTTCATCCCTTAACGAACTACCTAAAGAAAAGTGGTCTGTTGCCACTTCCGGTACTAGAGACATGGCCAAGAAATGGTTTGATATCATTGGTTTAAAGAGACCTTCCTCCTTCATCACTGCCAACGATGTTGACCACGGTAAGCCACACCCAGAACCTTACTTAAAGGGTAGAAACAACTTGGGTTACCCAATCAATGTTGAACACCCAGAACTATCCAAGGCTGTTGTATTCGAAGATGCCCCAGCTGGTATCACAGCCGGTAAGGATGCTGGTTGTAAGATCATTGGTATTGCCACCACCTTCTCTGTTGAAGACTTAAAGAAGTTAAACAAGTGTGATATTATCGTTAAGAACTTAGAAAGCGTCAAGTTAGGTGGTTACGATGCCAAGACTGACGAAGTTGAATTAATCTTTGAAGACTACGAATGGGTTTCTCCAGATTTACAAAAATGGTAAGCTAATTGAAGTAAGTTGAACGGGATAATTACTTTCAACTCTCTTTTTTTAGATAAATAATAATGATGAAATTGTATAATAATGATATACCTTTTTTTGCTTTTTTTTTTTAAACAACCTTTTCTTTTATATATATAAAATCATCTTTTCATTAAAAATTAACATGCATTTATAAACTTATTAAAAAAATAATTATAACACCAGTTTCTTATAGTTTTGATATTTGTCATCAAACTAGAAGGCATTTAACAACTAAAAACAGTTTATCTTTTTTCTTATATATATATATATGTCTTCCTTTCTGGGATATGATTTATACATCTTTAATGATTGATGGAAAATCATATCATTGCAAAGAGACCAAGCAGCTCTTCAAAAGAGTGCTTGGTTCGCCTAATTAAATGTTTGAACCTGGGGCAAGTGACCTAAAAATCAGTACGTGTAAAATCTACAAGTACGATTTCTTGAATATAACACCGACTTTTATTTACAAACTATGACATGTGACCACTTGTAACTTTCTCAAAAATTTGTCACTCCAAGGTTGTTAAATCTTTGCTTATATATTTAACTGATTTTTTATTTGATATTAGTATATATATTTAACAAAGTGGTCATAGATTACAAAGATAAACAAAGTATTTGTTGTTTATATTTATATTTGCATTCAAGACAATCCCACTGTTATCTCTCTACACCCTTCTCAGAAAATCAAACTTTTGAATAAAGAATAAAAATTAAGAGTGCAAACAGTATTCTGTCTGCACGTGTTCTTTCAAATTTCATTTATAGCCTACGTTTCAATTTTTTTTTTTTTTTTTTTCATCTCTCTCTGTTCTTCATTGAATTGTATATTTTTTATTTATTGATAAATGGTAATTGGACTAATGTGTATTATAAAAAAAAAGTGATTTAATCTTTCTTGAATATCAGTTATTATATAATGTCTTTTTTTCAACAGCTAAGACCAAATTACATTTGTAGTTAAATATCACTAATTTGTATATCAAATATAGAAATAACTAATTGAAACCAGTATATTAAACTGTAATATCTATATATATATCTAAAAATTAAATCAAAAGAAAAAATTTAGAACTAACCAAATATGAGTACAGCAAGTAAAGTAACATTGGGAGCATCCTTCTGCCTAGCCATAGGCTCCGCGATTATCGTGCATAAGCTTCAGGATTATGAAAAGCAACAAATAAGACAGGGACCAATCAAAGATGCAGAAAGAATGAATGATAAAATTCAAAAGAAGTTAGATAGAAACAAAGAAGAATACTTGTATCAACAAGAATTGAGAAAACAATATGAAGAAGTTCAACCGCTTAATGGAAAAATCATTACTAAAGATACGTCGGATCAACATAAATAATCTTTTATTTTTTTCTGGCCTATATCAACAGTACAAATAAATAAATAAATAAAATCATCAAAAATATCTTTGAGCAATTCAGTGGCAGCTATGTGCCACTACCTGACATTTGAGATAAACCCTCCATCCTCTTTTATACAGTTATTGGAACACGAGACCTTGTAAATAAAATTACATAATATTTAAATAATTTTTTTTAAGTTTTTTATTTATTATTATTTTTTGAATGTATTAAGAATGTTACCTAATGAGCTATTCATATCTTTGAAAACGTTCTTATTATTTAGGTGCAAGATAGTAAAGAAGTAAAAATTACTAAAATCCAAAAGTATGTGTCACATGGTTGATATCAAATAAGGTTATGAAATCCATATTACAAGACTGTGAATTGGTGATCTTTACTGGATGGTATAAGAAAAATAGATCTTTATAGCTTATACATAGCAAATATAATTAATAAAAAAAGAGAAAAAATTAACAATTATGGGTTATTAAATAAAACTTTTAAAAAAAAGAGTGTCATTGATCCCAGAGTATGGAAAACTAATACAAAACATCAGATAACATAAATATTTAAAGTAACAATGTTTTTTTTATTATTCTTTTCTAGAAAGATTGTATAGATATATATATTGACATGTTATCTAAATTATTAATAGTAATAATAATAGTTTAAAAAAAAACATCAATATTATTATGATCATCATAAAATATAGATCAAAATGTTATCACATACAACTCTATGATGTTTTTTATTTAGTTATTTTAAGGGATTTTATTATATAATCTTTCTACGTATTTATAACAGTTTGTTTTACTAATCTAATCTGTATATGTAAAAAAAAACAAGGTTAATTTTTATTTAAAAAAAAAATAGAATAATTATCTAAGGTTATTTTTTTTTAGTATGTATGTATATTAAAAAACAATAGCCGTAAGTAATGTCCGTATTCTTTTTTTTAGTTATTTTCATTGTTTTTTCATTATAACGTAAAAAAAAAATAAAATATATGGAAGCAAGAGTGTGTGTGTGTGAGAGATGTTACTCTTTACAAAAAAAAAAATTTATTTACCTTTACACTATCATTAAGACAGGAAAGAAAAAAATATTATTATTATGATATTATTACTAATATAACAATCATGATTAAAAAGGACATAATTTATAGAAAAAAATAATATAATTATTATTTATTACATAAAAAAGATACTGCTCTGTTCATAACTTATATAATAAATATATTAATTTTTGGTTAACAAAAAGTGTAGAGAGATCTATAGTCTAGAAACAGATCCAAACAACATCCTTCCAACAATTTAACCATAATAAACTATATCCCTTTAAATAAAATAAAATAAATAAATAAAACAACAACAAAGGATACTTTACTTGATTCATTATTATTTATATATATTAAAGACACACGGACATTTGTGTATAACAGATTACCTGATATAATATAATAATATTTAAAAGAATAATCATACAAAATAACAAATTAAATCAAACAGTATCATTAAAGCATATATCTTAAAATCAACAGGATATATATCAAAAAATAACCTGAATCACAATAATATTGACTTCTACATTTTTAAGAACACCTTAAAATTATTATCCTTGTTTCTTTTTTTCTTATTTTTATTTCTAAATTTTTTTAAATTATAATGTCAGATGACAGACATGCAACATCTGACTTTAAGCTAGCAAACAAACCAATACAAAGGACTCAGAGAGTTAGTAGCAATTCAGCTGAGTCCCCCCTTGATACCTTCAGGAAAACTCAAGAAGTATACAGTAGAGCAACCAATGGTACACCCCTTAGTTTGAATAATGAAAACTCCGCACCGAATGATGGCTCAAATGAAGACTTAGTTAACTACGAGCTATCAGACACATATAGCTCTCATCACATAACAGATTATCAAAATGATAGAGTCAATCCTCTAGAGAACAAAATATCTATATCTGAAAGTTGCATTGAGACAGACTCAGACTCTGAAATTGACTGCGATAGTGACGGCCAATTTTCAACATCTGCTGATACCTATAGCAATGGAAAAAACACGATGGAAAGATTGTCTTCAAACACAGTGTTCAAAGCGCCCTTCACATCTTCAACGTCTTCTTTGAATGCAGTAGATGAAGAAAGCAGTGATGATGATGACGATATAGCTATGCTACGAAATAACGAAGCAAACAATCAGGGCAATAACGAACGGCACTCTGATAGACTCCAGTACAACTTAGAAGAGGACAACGGAAGACTGCCTTCAGCGGGTAATTATTTGATTGGAAATAGAGATTCAAAAAGCACAGTTACAAGAACTACAAGTATATCCCAAGGTAAAAGACCTCGAATAGAGCTCTTGCAAGAAAGTTTGGAATATGGACCTGGTAATTGTGTTTTAACAATCACAGGCTCACCTCATGCCAAGTACTCGCAAAGGGGTAAATACAATAAAAACGGAAACATACAAAAAAACAAAAGATCTTCTTCATCTTCTTCTTCAACAACATCTTCTGCTGCAGCTGGTTATAAGCTGCATAAAAATGCAAATATTGGTGCTTCTAATGACCAAATTTCTAAAAAAAAGACAATTGGACATCGGCAAGTTGATCCAACAAATGATGATATGAATGTGCAACATCTACATCATAATCCTATAAAACTAATATACAACAAGAGAGGGGTTCCAATTCTCCTTCAGACTAATCAAACAGATTTCTTTGTAAATAATTTCTTTAACAAGTATCCAAGCTACATCAAAAACAACTCTGTAAAATATTTAAAGGAATACCATGATGCCAATTTAGTTCAGCAAAGGGACTTTAACGAGGAGGAATACATAAAATTTATGGAGTTCCCGACAGAGAAGCTATTGGAGGTGATGAGTTGTCTGCTGACAAAGATAATCAAAACCAATGATGAACTTGATACAAATCAGTTACAAAACAATGAGAATCAAATGTCTGAACTTTTGAAGCTTGAAAGGAAAAGATTATTTTTATTCAGAGGTCAAAATGTACCCCATTTCCCTATAAATATGTACTTGCAAAGAGTCAATCATTACTGTCCTACTTCCAATGATGTGTACCTATCTTTGTTGGTATATTTTGACAAACTCTCGCAGCCATTAACAAGTCCTGAAAGCTCTGATGGTGATAAGAACTTATCTAGTTATCATGGTGACAAATATAAACAAACATGTAACAATACTACTGGTGAACCTAGGTTAATTCTAGATTCTTACAATATCCATAGACTGATAATCACCTCCTTTACTGTAGCTATGAAGTTTTCTCAAGATACATATTTTACAAACAAGCGATATGCAAAAGTTGGAGGAATATCACATGAGGAATTGAATAAATTAGAGCTGACGTTTTTGGATCTATTGCAATGGAAACAGTTGAGATGTTCTGGAACGGAGCTATTGAAATATTGGAGACTACTTAATGCCTTTTGGAAACGAGAAGACTCCAAAAAGACAAGTTAAAGAAAATAAAAAGGACTAATTCATTTTTCTTTATTTTTTTATAACAACTAACTACTATTACAAAACATAAAAAATAATTAAACTAATATATAATTACTAAAAAAAAAACAAAAAAAAAACAAGCATATAAACACATTTAAACTACTCTATTTCTCTTTGTTGAATATGATAATCTTACTCGGATGTTTTCTCTTTTTTATAATTTTTGTAATATATTTATATATTAGTTTGTTGAAATAATTACAACAACGACTCTTTTCTTGTTAACAATATAATAATTGATTGAATGTAATCTTTTACTTGATGATGATAATAATAAAGACACACAATATATTAAGTATCTTTAAACCATTGATGATTTATGTGTGAATATCAGTTTTGTTCTTTATCCCTCTTTCTTATCTAATTACCTAGTGATAAGTAAAAAAAATGAATCATTAAAAAAACTAAGAAAAAAATAATTCCCTATAATAGTAATAATTATTATTATAGTGGCGGTAATAATAATTCTCTCTTTTTTTTTCTTTATTTTATTTTAACACACACACACACACACTTTTTTTTATTTTTCATGTAGTCAAGTAAAACTGTGAGAACTATATTTACTTCTTGTAAATACAATTTACTAGTAAATAACACACAAATAAAAGAAGTTAAGAATTATAAAATATTTAAACACATTATACAGTAATTTTTATATTGTAGAGAAAGAAAGAAATCATCAATTTTTTTTTTTTTTTTTATTTAGTTAGGTATTTTTCAATATTACAATAGGTTTTAATTAAGTCATTAGATACACTTATTTATATACACACATATAATATATTATATATATACATGTGAATAAATTTCATTGACTCATAACAAGTAAATAACAAATATACATACATATATATATATATATGCAATATTCTTATATTTAAATAATACATTTTAAAAATAAAAAGAACAGACAAGTAACTATACTTGTTTAAAATAAAGAAAACCTATTCAAACCAATAATATATACATATACATTATTTTTAATAATTCTAATCATATATCATAATTTTTTACACTTTTGAAATAGAGTATATATATATTTAAAATATAAAAAAAAATAAGTATTTAAAGTACCAAAACATAACAAATAAAAAAATGTCCTCCCCTCAAGAAATTCAAGAAACCTTCCAAAACTCATTCTCTATATCTGGTTCTCCTAACAGAGTCTCTAAATCTCCTGTTCAATCCTTCATGAGCTCTTTACCACACAGATTATCAGTTTCCAAACAAAAGACTTTGAAGCCTTTCAACAGTGGTGATGTCAAAATCTTGTTACTAGAAAACGTCAACAAAACTGCTGTTGATATTTTAACTAAACAAGGTTACCAAGTTGAATTCCATAAGGCCTCCTTGGATGAGGAAACTTTAATTGAAAAGATTAAAGATGTTCACTGTATTGGTATCAGATCAAAGACTAAATTAACCGCAAAAGTCTTGTCTCATGCAAAGAACTTGGTTTCCATCGGTTGTTTCTGTATTGGTACAAACCAAGTTGATTTGGAATATGCCACCAAAATCGGTGTTGCTGTTTTCAACTCTCCATTCTCCAACTCCAGATCTGTTGCTGAATTGATTATGGCTGAAATTGTTTGTTTAGCTAGACAAGTTGGTGATAGATCTATTGAACTACATACCGGAACTTGGAATAAAGTTTCCAACAAATGTTGGGAAGTCAGAGGCAAGACCTTGGGTATCATCGGTTACGGTCACATTGGTTCCCAATTGTCTGTCCTTGCAGAAGCCTTCGGTATGCACGTTATATACTACGATATTGTCACCATCATGGCCATTGGTATGGCTAAGCAAGTTGATGATCTAAATGAATTCTTAGGTAAGGCTGATTTCTTAACATGTCATGTTCCAGAAACTCCTGAAACTAAGAATCTACTTTCTTTACCACAATTTGCCGCTATGAAGGATGGTGCTTATGTTTTAAATGCCTCCAGAGGTACCGTTATTGATATCCCTGCCTTGATCCAAGCCATGAAGGTTGGTAAGATTGCCGGTGCTGCCTTGGATGTCTACCCTCAAGAACCACCTAAAAACGGAGACAAATTGTTTGTTGATGACTTGAACGAATGGACTTCTGACTTAGTTTCATTACCAAACGTCATCTTAACACCACACATTGGTGGTTCTACTGAAGAAGCCCAATCTGCCATTGGTATTGAAGTCTCCCAAGCCTTATCTAAATACATCAACGAAGGTAACTCTGTAGGCTCAGTCAACTTCCCTGAAGTTTCTCTAAGAGGATTATCATTAGATCAAGAAGACACCGTCAGAGTTTTGTATATCCATCACAATGTTCCTGGTGTTTTGAAAACTGTTAACAACATTTTATCTGACCATAATATTGAAAAGCAATTCTCTGATTCTCAAGCTGATATTGCCTACTTAATTGCTGATATATCAGGTGTTGACTCTAAGGATATCAAAGACATATATGACAGATTGAATGCCACTGAAGCCAAGATTGCTATCAGATTACTATATTAATAACATAATATATAATAAATATTAATATATATATATATATGAAGTTACAACATTCTGTATAAGTTTTGTGATGAAAAATCTCCATGACACGTCAAATTAAGAATAAGATTAAGATTAATGCTCTGTTTTTTCGTTATCAATAAAACTGAAAATTATTACGATTTAATAAAATTGTAAAATTATATTATTTTTATATAAATAAAAATTTGATTTAAATTCTTATTATATAACCAAAACTATACTACTTTGTTTACAAATATTAAAATAAAATAAATATTAATAAAAAGAAGTTTAAACATTGTTAAATTTTAACTAACTTACATAAACAAACTTTTAAATATATATTATTAAGCTTGCACGTGATCTTTTAAACTAATCACATATTTACGTAAAAATTGAAATATCCTATATATATTTTTTCTTTTATGTGATAGGAAAATTTTTTTTTTTTTTTTAACACTCAAACTTCTGGGTGGCAAATAATGTTCACACACACACACACTCCTAACAAATTATTGTTTAAGAAGGCACATATATATGAGAGTTTGAAGGTTAATTAAACATATTCAAGAATTAAAACTTATATGTGTAATTCTTTTTGAAGTCTTTCCAATAAAACAAAAAAAAATAAGGGATTATAAATCAACCAAACGATTAATTCAATCATTTCCTTATTGATAGAAATATATTTAACTTCCCTCAAAAACAATTACAGTACAAAAACTAAGGGCTTGAATCATATAGGAAACCTTTTTTGAATTAATAATACTATAACAATGTCAACTTCAGAAGCACAATCATATATTTCATTATTAAAAGATAACGAATCATCTGTCAAGTTATCAGCTTTAAAAGAGATTGCTCAAGTTATTGATCATTCATGGCCAGTTGTTGCCTCAGAGTTAATCACCTTAGAGATATTGTATGAAGATCCATCCTTTGAAGATCAAGAACTAGCTGCATTTGTAGCTTCAAAAGTTTACTATTACTTGGGAAGATTTGATTTAGCTATTAAATATGCTTTAGCCTCTGGTAAATACTTTGAATTAGACACAGATCAACCAGATTTATTTGTTGAGACTATCATTTCTAAGAGTCTTGAAAAATATATAGAATTAAGAAAAGATTTATACAATAAAGAAGACTCCATTCAAGAAACTGAAAAAAATGAAAGTACTAAGAACATAACTAATGAAGACAGTTTACTAAACACTCAGCTAAAGGAGGTTTTTGTTAAGATAGTAAATAAGTGCATTGAATCAGGGGAATATAACGTAGCCCTAGGTATATCTATAGATTGTTGTGAAGTAGAATTTATTGAATTGATATTTTTAAAAGTTATCAATGCATTGGGCTGTGAGTTTGCTCACAAACTGCTATCATATGCCATTCAATCTACTCAAATCTCACTTAGATCTGAAGAATTTGGAGAAAAAGTATGGCCTTTATTATTCAAAATTGCCATCAACATGCGTACCCCAGATATTTTAAGTGCTGAGAAAATTGCCTTTATCACTGATGACGCTGATAAATTTTTAGATATATTTTTAAAGCTATCTGAAAAAGATGTCAATGATCCTGAATTTGAAGCAGTTGACTATCAAGTTGCATTTGACATCACCTCTTATGCATCCGAAAACGTTAAAAAGGAACTTATTTGCAAAGTCAATAATTTATACCGTGATGAAAGAGAAGAAAACATTATTTATATTTTAAAAGGAACCCCAACTGTTCATTTTACAAAGTTTGCTCTTAATAAAAATAGATCCATAGATTTATCAATCTTAAAGAAGGCTAAATCACACCTAGACGGTAAATACTCAGTTTTCCACAATGCTGTTGCTCTGTCAAATTCATTCTTACACTGCGGTACCGGTGATGATAAATTTGTTAGAGATAATTTAAGCTGGCTTGGTAAGGCTAAGCATTGGGCCAAGTTTTCTGCTACTGCTTCCTTGGGTGTTCTGCACAGATATGATGTTAAAAATGCTGAAAAATTGCTACAGCCATACTTACCTTCCAACAAAAATCCTTCAAGATTCATTAAAGCCGGTTCTCTGTACGGTCTTGGTATTATATACGCAGGCAATCCAGGAAAAGAAAGAATCAGTTCGATGTTGAATGATATAATTGAAAACCAAATGGATAAAGTTCAAAGTGACGATGCTTCTCAGATACTAGTTCACGGTGCCTGTTTAGGATTGGGTATCACCACCATGGGATGTAATGACAGTAACTTTAAAGACATACTACAACAAATTGCAAGCATTGATATTGCTACATGCAGTGAACCAGCTTTATATGCATTAGGTTTAAACCATTTAGGTCACGGTAATAAAGAAAGCATCGATTTCTTATTGAATCTTGCCGCCACATCTACGCACAACAACGTCATTCAATCAAGTGGTATTGCATTAGCTTTAGAAATGTTTGAATCCAAAGGAAAATTCAACGATGTCATTTTTGGAACTATGAAACAATCAGAAAATACCTTTTTAAGATACGGTACTCCTCACGCCATTGGTATGTCCTATATAGGAACAGGAAGCAACTTGGCCATTGAATCACTTTTAGAAATTGCAGTCACAGACTCAGATGATAATATTCGTAGAGCTGCTGCAACTAACATAGGTTTTGTTTTGTGCAAGGATCACACTCAAGTTCCTAAGATTCTAGGATTATTGGCTAGATCACACGATCCACATGTTAGATGTGGTACTGCTCTAGCTTTAGGTATATCCAGTGCTGGAAAGAACTATATGCCAGCAGTTGAAATGCTTTTGACTTTATCTAAAGATCCAGTAGACTTTGTTAAGCAACATACTTTCATTGCACTAGCCATGATTTTAATTCAACAAACTGAAAAGTCAAATCCGAAAGTTAAAGAAGTCAACGAACTGTTTGATACTATAATATCTACGAGAAGAGCTGAAACACTAACTAAATTTGGTGCTTGTTTAGGACAGGGTATCATGAATGCCTGTGGTAGAAATGGTACTATACAACTTGAAAATCCTGAATTTGGAACCATTAACAGCATGACTGCCGTCGGTCTTTTAATGTTTACACAATTTTGGAGTTGGTTCCCATTGGCTCATTTCTTAAACTTGGCTTTTACTCCATCCAACATAATTGCTGTAACATCTCCAGGATTTGAGGCACCTGACATATATCTACAATCTCACACTAGAGAAGGTGTCTTTGATTATCCAGAGATTGCTAAAGAAGAAGCCAATGTGAAAAAGGTAAAAGCAAAATCGGCTGTTTTATCAACTTCCAAGTTTGGAAAAACAAAAAATAAATTACAACAGATAATTCAAAAGAGAGAAGAAATAAAAAACGAGATTAAGGAAGAAAATAAGGCTAAAAATGAAAAGAAAGAAAAGGCTAAGCTTGATGCCTCAAAGGCAAATGAAAAGACTGAAGCTGCTAATATCGGAAAAAGTGTATTTAGTCAACAACCAATCAAGCTTGAAAACTTTTCTAGAGTTTTACCAAACCAATCCAAATATGTTTCTTTTGCTAAGAACAACGATAGATATGAACCTGTAAGAAAATTCAAGGGTTATCCTGGAGTTGTAGTTGTGAAAGATTTGAAATCAGAAATGCCAAAACAAAAAAGTTTGAGCAGTATCGTGGTAGAAATTGAAGCACCAAAGAAAATCATAATGATAGATCCATCTGTCTTAGATGCAAGCAAATTTGAGGAACTCCAAGAAACCTATGATCAAGTTCCAATTTAATTTGTTTTTAAGTAATTTTATATAAACAGTATAAAACTTTGTGTTGATCTTTGTTACCTTTGTTATTTTTTTTTCTTTTGCTATAAGCCAACTGCTTGTATAGAAAACATAGTCTTTAAAGATATGTATGTATATATAATATTTGTGTGATTATTTACACTATAGTAGCTGTAAGAGAAGAATAACTGTCTTGGTAACAAAAAATAAAAAATATCAGTTTTGTAAATCACTTTATATATACATTTATGAGAATCTACTTAATGCAGTTTCAACTTCATCCTTATGGTCATGACTGATTTCACCTCTTTGTATTTTTTGGTTTCTGCTTCTTTCTTTCTTTTCCTTTTCTAATGCCTTCTCTACTGCAACCTTTCTCTGGTCAACAATATTTTTAGTTTTCTTTCTAAGGAATCCTCTGAGTCCTGAATTCTTTGCTTTAACATCAGGTCTAACTGCTGGTAATTTCTTTTCTCTTGAGTCACTGGCAGCATCGTTAAGTCCCATCATTGTTAAATCCTTGGTAGATAATCTAGAGTTAGATGCAGTCTTATTAACAGTTCCAATGACGTTAGGATCAAGAGATATGGAGTCTGCAGGTAACTTGTATAACAAACCTCTAACTTCTTGTTCTTGTCTTTGTTTAGCAGTTTCAAATGGATTAGCTTCCAATGCATCATAGTTAGCTTCACCGGCTCCTGGAACAATTAAGTTTTTTACACCATTTTGATGACCACACGATAGAAGATCTTCAAAGGGTACAAACTTCATGTTTTCAATTTTATTGCCTGGGAACATATGGGTCATGTATGGAGTGTTTCTATGAAGTTGACCATTTCTACTAGAAAATACAGGTTTGGCCATTTTGTTACTTTTAAAGCAATTTTTCCAAATAGTTACATGAGGACCCCTGCTCATAGCTAGCAACCCAGTGTCTGATATTTCTAAATTAGTTCCGGGGGTTGGTAAATTTTCTAATGTATGCAATTCTTTAAACATTCTAATATCCCAAATTTTTAATGTTTTATCGAGAGATGTAGTAGCCATGTATCTCCCTGATCTATCAATGGCAATATCTGAAATTGCTGCTCTTCCTGAAAGAAGCTTCACCAATGGTGTAGACATGTTAGGAGCCCATAATGTGACTTGCCCATTTGAATGACCTAAGTGCATAACTGCGTTGTATGGGTTATAGGCTTGGCATTTGGTTGGGCCCATCTTTGTTCTCAGCTCAGAGACCATAGTACCAGTGGAACAATCTTGATACTTTAAAAATCCAGTGTTACCTGATGTAGCTAATAAATAATGATATGGCATAAAATTCATATTGTGTACATCAACATGTTGTTTCATTCTATGTAGTTCTACACCCTCATGGTCATATATGTAAACCCTTTGTCTTTGTGCGACGGCAAAATACTGTTCATTCTGTAAATATGTTCCACAATTTATAGTTTCATTAACATTTAGTTCACATCTCAATTCACCCTTTCTCCAATCTAAAGAGGCTATGTGTCCACCTTTCTTTCCTACTAAGAGCATATGAGTTCCAGTGGTATTAAAATTAACTCCATATGGGCCATATTCATTCAACTTTAAATCAATAGCTTTTAATTGTGTAGTTTTGTCAACTGATTTGAAAACCTCGTCTTGAGTTAACTTGAATGTCTTTTCTAATTCATTCTCAGCTTCTATAAAACCCTGTTGTTCCTGAAGTAGGTATTCATTGGCTGCTGCTGCGTGGCTAACAAATTCAGAATAATTCTCATTGACTTTGTTCATCTTAGCTTTTAGCTTTTTATCTCTGGATCTGTTAATAGAGCTATTGGCCATTTTACCATTTCCTCTTTGGAATTTATCTTCATTTGATCTCTTAAATGTCTTTTTCTCAACTTTCTTGGAATTCTGAATGGTGGAAGGATCCACGGTTGATTGTTGTTTTGCCATCTGCTTTAAATTTTCAATATCTTATAAGTCCTATATAAGGCTGTTTTCAGCTTCTCTCGACGTGTGGTTATAGGTGTATATTGTAGAAGCAATATATTGTTAAATGGTCTGTTATCCTATGTTCCCTCTATATTTATAAATTTTCAAAGTCCAATATCTTTTGACTAACTTAACAACTTTAAAATTTTAACAGAGCTTTACAAGTGACCAATAACTGTTTTCTCGTCTGGCTGATTTGAAAACCTGACTTATATTTTAACATCTGTATTGTTATTTCCTATTAAAGTAATATCTCAAATGCATTCAAAAAATAAATATTTAATCACGTGATTTAGATGTTTTTTATTATAAATGAAAAAAAAAAGAAATTATTTGTCATTGTAAAATACTCACGTGTCAATTATTTCTTTTCAAGAGAATATGATATATGGACATATCGTATATAAACTGTAGAATAATGTTTATGTTAAACCCTAAATTTAACAGATATTCATTTAGCTATGAGTGGAATTTTATATCATATGAACATGATCACGAACTATGGGTCTTTAATCTTTGCTAAAATAATATATATATAACAATTAAGACTTCATTAAAAATGTATAAAAATATCCTTCTCATGTAACTAGAGATGATAAAAGTAAGGTGATCTGAAAATTTTGAATTTTAGTCATGAGTAACATATATATTTATTTTTTTTCTTTATTTTTTTGTCAAATTGTAGTCAACCGTTTCATGTACTTTCACCCCAATTTTTTTTATTGTTTTTATATTTGTCTCAATCTCTATTTAAAAATTTATTATTTTCAAGAATAAGAAGTAAAAATAATAACATTGTCTAAGATTGTATTTATAGGTGAGTGAAAAATGTTCTGACATGTTAAAATATCACATCATAATAGCATAAACAATCATTAAATTTTGACATAAAGCAATGCTAAATTAATATCATTAATATATAAATGAGACCTATTGAAGGAATTCTCTCTTATCGGTAGCATTAAATAAAATTATTGATACTATTAATTCTCTTAACCTACTCATTTTGATATTTTTATAAAAAATTAATGGCTATAACCAAGAAATAAATTCATAAAGGCTTAATCGTGAATCATACCATAAGTTTTTTTTTTTCATCGGAAAATTTTAAATAATAAAAAAAAAGAAATTCAGTTGTTTGAATTTAAATATATAATAAAAAAAAACTTTTGCTGAAATTTTTAAAGGTTTAGACTTCTTAATATATAATAATAAGTTAAGATAGTTGAATTTAGTTCTTATAAAAATACGCTTCACTATATAAAAATAACATAATTAAAACCAAGATTATATAATGTTTGGAAGACAAAGTAACAGAATATTGTTAGGCAACGCTGGTTTGTTGAGAGCCAAAGTCTCAACTCAGGGATTCAAATCTTCTAAGAGACATGCATCAACATCCTTTTTAAAGTCTTCCAATAAGTTAGCCATTGGTATTTTTGGAACAGTTTTCATTGCAGGATCCTTATTTTACGGTCTAAACGCTAGATCTGCTATTCATGAATATGTAGTTTGTCCTTTAGTCAGACTATTTACTCCAGATGCCGAAGACGGTCATAAATTTGGTATTTGGTGTTTCAAAGTTGGTTTGACTCCATGGTTATATTTTGACAAAGATGACAAGTCCTTAGAAGTAAAGGTTTTCGGTAAAACTTTAACCAACCCAGTTGGTTGTGCTGCTGGTTTGGATAAGGATGGTGATGGTTTAGATGCTATTTTGAATTTAGGATTTGGTTCCCATGAAATTGGTTCTGTTACTCCTAAACCTCAAGATGGTAACGCTAGACCAAGATTCTTTAGATTACCTGACGATGATGCTGTTATAAACAGATACGGATTTAACTCCAAAGGACAAAATTATCTTCTTGAATCTTTGATGAAGAGAATAACTAAATTCTGGAGAAAGAACAAAGTTGATCCTGAGTTTTTACAAGAATCCGATATTGAATTATTAAAGAACACCAACTTATCATTAAACAACAACAAGTTCTTACAAATTAACTTAGGTAAAAACAAAACTGGAAATGAATATGAAGACTACTTGACTGGTGTCAAGAACTTCCAAAAATACGCCGATGTTTTAGTTATCAATGTTTCTTCTCCAAACACTCCTGGATTAAGAGATTTACAAGATGAATCTAGACTATCTAACCTTTTAAGTGCTATTGTTGAAAAGAGAGATTCTCAAATTAACGAAGGTACTGCTCTGTTACCTGGTGCTAAGAACCCACATAAGCCTCCTGTTTTGGTCAAGATTGCCCCAGATTTGTCTGAAGTTGAGTTAAAATCTATTGTATCAAGTGCTAAAGCTGCCAAGATTGATGGTATCATTGTAAGCAACACTACCGTTCAAAGACCTGATGCTTTGAAATCAAAGGAAGGTTTGAAAAAGGAAACTGGTGGTTTGAGTGGAAAGCCTCTAAAACCTATTGCCTTAAAGGCTTTAAGAGTAGTAGCTAAGGAAGCTCAAGGCTCTGATTTAGTTCTAGTTGGTTGTGGTGGTATTTCTACTGGTAAGGATTGTATTGAATTTGCCAAGGCAGGTGCAACATATGTTGAATTATACACTTCTTTTGCTTATGTTGGTCCACCTTTGATTGCTAGAATCAAGGATGAAATTACTTCTGAACTTAAGAAGGAAGGTAAAACTTGGATGGAAATTGTCGGTGAAGATTTAAAAAAAAACAATTAATCTAAAATTTGAAGTACACTTTTAATTAATTATTTAAAAAAAAGTCAAAACATGACAACATGACAACATGTATATATAAATATATATATATATAATTATGAAATGATCTAAATGCTTTTTGATTTTTTTTGCTTGTTTCTTCCAGAAAGAGTTGTTCAAACAATTAAAAACACAAAAATCATCAATTTCAATGGCAACTTGTTTGTCAGAAATTATACATTTATGATCAAAATTTGGCTCTTTTTTTTTTGAGCAAATCTAATGACTAATATAACCACAGCAATCGCTATATATGAAACTTTTTGGTATACTTAAATGTGTGCCCATATATATGTGATAATTATAATGTTAACATATACCTGATATTTAAAAAACTTTTTAAGACCTCTATAAGTCAATTCCTTTTGCTGCAGATAGATAGCTTATTAAGACAAGGACCACAACAACAAAACTAAAATCTATTAAAGCCCCATTGACAACATCAAACCAAGTAAGAGCAGTTGTTACTACTTTGGCTAGGTTGAATGGAACTATTCCTTGCGGGATGTAATTTAGGTAAGAGACCCATTTACCTCCGGGAGTGTTTTTACAGCCAGTTTTTTGCTCCAAGTTCTTATTAAATGTGATTCCCAAAGATACACTTAGAACTTCCAGTGTTGAAAAGATTATTAAAAAGTTTTTCTTATCATTCAAAAATTCTCCCAAGTAATTTAATGACGGATGAGTTAAAAGATATAAGTATGGTAACAATATCAAGAACCATTTAACTAGTAGTAGTCTGTATTTAAATTGTTTAAGTTTAGCGTTGTGGTAAGTCTGTAGCTCTGGGTTTATTGGGGCAGAATCATTTCCATTTGATGCATTTTGAAATTGGTTCATTAAAGCTGACATATCTGGCATACCATCGCCATTTGGATTCATGTTTTTCATCATATCAAATATATTTGGGGTTTCACCGTCTAAATTTTGATTTGCTTGTTGTTTCATCAATTGAGAAAATTGGTCACTATCAGCGGAACTTGGAAGACTTGACTCATTAGATCTTGGCAGAGATTCAGACTTTGGCTTATCTAAAACACTTTCAGCAGTCATTAAAGAGTTAGCTCCCCCAACAATCTTCTGAAGTCTATTGCTTCCGGAACCTTTAGCTTTCATTTGTTGCTTTCTTTTTTCTCTTAGTAGTAATTTCTTTTTATTAGCAGCATCTAAGTCTGCAGAACTTGTTCCTGACATCTTTTAAAATCTTTTATTAATCTTGGTTTATGGTTTTTATGTACTTTTACCTTTTTGTTTCTTTCTTTAGTATTAAGAAGTTGTCCAAAATACTTAATTTAATGAAAGCATTTCTAGTCATATAGCGGTAATTAAGGGGGAAACGCACAGTGTAAGGAATATCAAAATGAAGAATTGATTTTTTTGTTTCTTTAATTATAAAAATTCAAAAGGTAAATTCTTAAATTTTCAAAAAACAGCGAAAAGATTTTCAGAAGCTTCGAGAAGATTTTTTTTCTTTGTATAGATGAAGTAAAATTGAATGCCAATATAGTCGCGTGAAAAAAAAAAATCATTTATTAGTTGCCATTATAAAAAAAAATTTTTCCTATTACCCTGACAAAACATTAGCATCAAACACTGACCATAAAAAAAGATAATGTCATAGAGTTATGTGTAACAGGAGTAAATATCATCTCAACAGTTATTATTAAAATGGAGTATCAGTTCACTACTGTACTATAGAAGTTATATCTCATATATATATTTATAATGATCTATATGATTAAGCTCATTCTAGACACAATTTTTATAAGTATTTAGAGGAAATGCTGTCAAATTTATCAGAGATTTCTTTATGTTCAACCAAGTAAGCATTCTTATCTGTAGTTCCGTTTAATTCACATACAGATTTTAATTCTTCTCTTAATGAATTGATGATCTCGCTATCTTCAGAAGTGTTTGCTGTTTGTAATCTGTAGTTTATTACAGAAGTCAGATAATATTCATAGAATACACCTGATTTCATTATACTCTCTTGTGAGTTGATTTTGTTTATTATTTGTTCAACCTCTTCATAGTTTTTTTTAGATAGCTGTATGTTCATCATTAACAAATCTAAGAATATATTGTTTGTAGTCTCTAAGCTTGCACTATTGAAAATTAAGTCTTCGATAAAGTAGAAAGAAGTATCATTTGTTTCACTATCCATGGTTGAAATTGATAAAGAAAACTCTAAAAAGTTCAACATAATTTCATCTTCACTAGCTAGATCAACCTTTGAGTTTAAAAACTCAACTAGACCTTGAACATATTCCCAGTTTTCTAAAGAAATAGAAACTGCACCAACTAATAATGTGAATTCCATAAAAGGGTACAACATTACCTCTCCGGACTTCAATAAGTTTTTTACTAAAGTTTTGTATGTTTGACACATTTGGCTGTAGACTTCCTCTAATGGTGTTCCGCTATTTATCATGATTTTGTAATAGACTGTTAAACAGTAGTTTAATTGTTCTAAATCTGTAATGGAAAGAATGTCTTCCTTTAAATTAATGTCGTTTATGCTCTCGGTGGTGCTGGTGGTGCTGTCTAAAACAGATGCATATAGTGCCAATAATCTTGAAAGTAACTTTGATTCATCAGTGATGGTTAGTTGTTGAAATTCAGCAAAAAGAGTGTCGTTTTCATTGGACCCATTGTTTACAAAATTGTCAATGATTGATAAAGCCTTGTAGTATTCATTTTCATCTTGATTGACGCTGGGACTATAATTACCCGTGTAATAACTTTTTTTAATATTGTAAATACTAGACATGTCTTTTAGTTTTTATAAGTTTTTTTTTTTGATGGTTTATCTAATTATTGATATTTGTTAAAGTGTATAAAGAATAAATTTAAACTAAATGATGCAAACTTTTAAAGTGTTGTTTGTTTGTTTTTTAATTATTATTTTTTTTTTTTTTTTTTACAAAGAACGTAGCTGTTCTTTTCAAAGTGGAAAATTTTGATTTGCTATCTGCAAGTTTAAAAAAAATAATTTGTTACTTATTTTTTCCCCTTGTAATTAACATGTGATAAATGGGATAAGTAAAAAATATAAAGATAACAAGAGAGAAAGATATTATAGTTAGCTCAAGCAGTAAAAAAAAAAGCAACAAATGGCATAATTACAAATATCTGTTCTTATACTAAGACAATTAGATAAAGTTATATAAAATAAGTTTAATTTTGCCCATATAACCATTATTAAATCCCTATTACAATCATGGGTTTACCTGATAACAACAACTCATTGTTCCAAAATAACAATGATAGCGATAAGAACATATACAATGCAAGAGATAATGATTTCCTTGACAAAATAAATGAACCGCAACAAGTATCCATTACAACTAATGATGGAACAAAGGTGAATTTAAACTATGGAAGCTCTAATATTAACTATCAAAAGACTAATACTGATCCCAATAATAATAGAAACAGCAGTTTGCTAAATGTTATTGATGAAGAGAAAGCACTAGAAAAAGTAAAAAATCCATGGTTAAGAGAATCGTATAATCTTGCCAAAAAGTTTTATGAGATTGATTCTCAATTAACAACAACTGACAGAGGTGAGCTCAGTTCAGTTTTTAGTGGTATTAGAAATACACAGTTTCTTGGTATGGAAGCCTGTCTTTTAGGTGTATTAACAATACCTTATATTCGTATATATAGAAAGTACGGTGGATTTAGTTACATTGTTTTTCATAGAGGATTTAATGCTGGGGCCATTCCTGAAATAAAGAAGCTCAACAAAAGATTCCCAAAATTATTTGTTTTTTCTATCTTTGGTATGATAGTAACAGGTCAAATTGCAAGAAGTTTAAGATACAACTATGAATGCTCAAAGTTAAAAAAGCAAATAGCTACATCCAAAAACAAATACAATCAATATCAGATACTTGAGATGACAAATGGATTGGAGGCTTTTAAGTGGTCAAACTACTTTTATTTAAGTAGTATAGACCCAACGAGAAAAGTGAGAGATCCGCGTGAGCTTTTACAAAAGTTAAATGAATCAGGTCAAATGTTGCCAGATAGCAATGGGTCTTCAACGGGACTTGACTCATTTCGTAAGAACCCTTTCAGTTATATAGACAGGGAAAAGAGTGAAGATGAATACTTCAAAGAAACAGGCATAAAAACCCAAAACGGTATACCTGTCAATCCAAATCCAAGAAGAGGAACTAAAGCTAAATTAGAAAATCAGCCACTTGACTTCAGTAATGAAAACTCTTTTGAAGATGAAAGTAGAGAAGAAAGGATGGAGGATGTAGATTTAAATGATCCTTTCTTTAACAAAGAAAAAAATTCATCTGGTGAACAAAATTGGTAGTTCTTACTTATCGCGAGTGATGTCAACAATCTAGAATTAATTCAAATTTTTGCTGCCTGTTTTTATTTTAAGACAAACAATGGCTGAATTAATAAGTCTTGTATATATTATATTTGCTATATCGAAATAAAAGCTTATAAAAAGCTCCACTTATAATGTTTTTTATGTTATTCCAAAATTTTGCAAACCGAAATGTTCTTGATCATATGACTTGTGGAAAACAATATGGTCGAGTTTCTTTTTTTTTTTTTCCTCTTTAATAATAAGCTGAAGCAACCATCTATCATCTTCAAACTTCTGAAAAAAAAAAAGCTGAAATATAGAAGTTATTTTATACATGCAATGGCTTTAACAACCTCACGAGAGTTACAAATTATATCAACTGGTTTAATTATTCTGCTTGTTTTTGAAATCTTAAGAAGATTGTTATTATTACTTTATAGGTTAACTATAAAAAGAAGATATTCTAACTATTCCAAACCTAACAATATCAACCGAATAAAAAAATGAGTGAGAGTGACAAAACAGACGTAAAGTCTAATGAGACAAAATACGACAAGCTGTCTATGCTTAATGACCCTGAGCACCTTAGGGCAGTAAGAGGAGAAAATAGATACTTTGCTACTGAAGAAGATAAAAAGAAAAACTCAAAAGATTCGAACTCTGACGATGATGTCAAAGAAGAAGAAATATGTAAGCTTTGTCTTCTACCAGGTCACTACGCTAGAGACTGTACAACTATTAAGTGTGACTACTGTGGGAAGCTCAATGATCATAAATCCTACAAATGTGACAAAGTAATAAAATGTCTGAACTGTGGACAGATGGGGCATATTAAAAAAGAATGTACAGTCAAACTTCATAGAGGGAAAGTTCAACACATATCTCATCGAGGAAATGTAATCACTAATACACTTCCCGGCGTCGGTCTCTACTGTAGAACCTGTGGAAGCAGAAAACACAATAGAGATAAATGTCCAGATATCTGGAGAACCTATAAACTGTACGATGATGTAGATAAAAATGCTGAACTTGCTGTACAGTTAATCTTTTGTTATAGATGTGGAAGAAAAGGTCATTATGGTGATGATTGTAAACAAGTAAGTGGATACTCATATTCATCTGCTGCCGGTGCAAACTTGGAATCCGAGTCAGCATTTTCAATAATGAACCTGCCTAAAAAGCTATTCAAAGAATATGAATTGATGCAAAAGCATGGAAATCAAAACTACTATGATAAAGTAAGAGAGACACAAGCAAGAAAACAATTCTACAGACCTCCTATATCATACAAGTCAGTGAATAATAATAATCAATACAAGAGCAATGCAGTTGGAAGCAGATTTAATAACAGCAGGTCCAAGAGTATTGGTAAACATACAAAAAGTATAGATTATCCAAAAAGTGGAAGAATATAATAAAGTAACTTGAGCTTATATATAGGAAAAAGCTACCGCGAGATGATCATAATTTTTTGTAAATTATATTTATATAAACAAGTAAGAATATTAGGACCTCAAAACAAGGTTTTCTTTCTTGGTTCTTTATATATATTAAAATATATCTCTAAACGTTGATATAATTATACTGATTTAGCTGATGTGGAAAACAACATTTTTGCTTGAGTACGTTTAATCTCCAAATTGTATTTGTTTATAGTAGAAGCTTCTCAAGCATTCTCAGTATATGATGCATTATGTGTAGTTGTTGTTGTTTTTTCGTAGCTCTTCAATATATTTTATTTTTTAATTTTTGAGAAGTCATGCGCCTGACTAAGTCTCTCTTTTTTTTTTATCTTTTCTTTCTATTTATAGAGAATCTATAATTGCTCAAATTTTAAATATATATTAATACAGAGACAACGATACTACAAAATCAAAAATCTTTAGCCTAAATATTATATACAAAAACTTAAACTTTAACCAAGAAACACTATCGAGCCAATAATAAACAATTTTAAAGATCAAATATGTGCTGTACAATAATTTTATTAATTTTAGCTTTTATATTTCCACCTGCACCTGTAATCTATCTAAAAGGATTTTGTTCTAAAGATCTTTTATTAAATATCTTACTACTAACTCTCGGTGTGGTACCAGCTATTATCCATGCTGTATACTTAATATTCCACGAAGACCATAGCTCTAATTATGGATATCACGATCTTGAGATTCAAAACCAAAGACATCACCAACAATCGTCAGATGACGTATATCAAAGAGGATGGAACGACAGGGGTCGTTTAGAAAGCGATATGAGAAGCACTTCAAACAACAATAACACAGGCAATACAAAAAACTCTAAGATGGAATCAGAAAATCAAAATGCACCACCTCCTTATTCCGTTGAATAAAGTGGAAATTGAACACGCATAACAGATGTAAATGGCATAGCCATGAAATAAGCCATTATATCTATAAATATATATTTTTATGTGGATTTAGGTCATATGATACCAGTCTATCAAGTCCTTGATTTATTTTTAACTAGGTTTTTTTCTCTGTTCTCAATAAATATGTGCCTTTTTTTTTTTTTTTTTTTTTTTTGTTAAAAACCCCTCACTTTTATAGCAGCATCTTTTATTTTTGCAACAGGTAAAAACATAAAATAAGATTATTTTGATAAATTAAATAATACAGAAAATAACAGAATCGAGAACCTTGTAAAAACCAGTGTACATTATGAGTCTTTTTTGAAAATGGGGGAAAATAATAACACATGGAAGTCATCAGAATTTGTCACAGTTCAAAACAATAAGTTTCAGTCTCATATAATACCATTAAATAATAAAGACGAAATTAAAAGCAAACTTGAGAGTTTACAAACACACGTCAAAAGATTAAACAAAGCTTCTCATAAACACATTTATGCATACAATATTCCTGAATCTAAAGTATTTGGATTTAATGATGACGGTGAATCAGGTGCAGGAGAAAATCTGCTGAAAATTTTACAACAACAAAAACCAGATTCAGCACATCTGTTAGCTGTCACAAGATGGAACACGAAGGGCATTAAGCTTAGGCAGTAAAAGATTCCAGATTATAATGAAATGCGGGATGTTAGTTTTGTGATTTAGTGGCATGTGGTATTCAGTTCTATTTCTAATTTATTAATAAAATGCAGTTAGTTTTTCTTGAATTCACTTACTAACCGTCCTACAGACTCATATTATAGCATCTGCTGGTTTATAAAATTTAAAAAGAATTATCTTTCTTGATAGATGTGAATTTCCATTGGAATTTTTTAAAACATCAGTTACAAGATTAATATTAAGAGTGTATTTTCAACCTAGCAACGACACCAAATATTAAACACTATACATGCAGTTATCACCTATGCTCATCTCTGAAGCAATGGCTGTAATGACTAAAGAATCAAATTAATAGCGAGTTAGTATATTTGAACACTATGATATCTTTATTCGCCTCTTAGAGAAAAAAAACATAATTAAACCACATATTAATAAAGCATACTTCTCTAGACACAAAGGGTAAGAAATTTTTGTATATAAAACTAAAAAAATTATTGAAGGGAAACAAAAACTCATATATGTACGGGATGAGCTCAAAAACGTTTATGGAATTGATTTATATGTGCTTAATTAATGTCTCTATTGTGATTGAACATTAGTAAAAGTAAGTTAATAGTTAGGGGCATAGATGTTAGGAAAGCTAGTAAATTGATTTCAAATTTTAATTTTTATAATCATTTAAGAATAGTTGTTTTTTGTTGTAGAAAATTATATAAGAATAAATTAATTGATTATTTAGTTAGTTATTTAACGAAAAAAAAAAGAAAGATTAATTGAAGCCTTTTAGTTTTTGAGCTTCAGAGTCAAAGGCATCGTAACCAGTGGTCCACATACCATATCTTCTTTCTGGAGTGTGCTTCAATCCAATTTCAGAAATCTTGTTGATCTCTTCCTTGGTCAAGATATTTCCATTGTTGTTGATAAAGTTTTGAGCATCTTCGATTCTGTTGAACTTAGTGGAAGTGGTGATAGGTAAAACATTCATAGAAATGGTGTAGCTTAATAAAATAACAGAGTTAGTGACGTTGTATTTAGCAGCTAATTCGTCTAAGTAATCCTTGAACTCCTTGCCTTCAGCGGACTTGTCAGAGCCGTTTAGTTGAGAAACAAGAGGGCTTAATGGACCATAAGCTTCAATCAAAATGTTATTTTCTTGACAGTAGTTGTAAACATCAGGACTTTGGTTAAATAAGAATGGGTTCCATTCAATTTGGTTGACAACTGGCTTAACTTCACAGTTAGCCTTTAAAAGTTCAATATCCTTGACGGTGAAGTTTGAAACACCAATGTTTTTAACTTTGCCTTCCTTTAACAAAGTTTCACAGTCCTTCCAAACTTCGATTAGAGACTTAGTGACATTTTTGTGAAATATTGGGAAGTGGATCAAGTACAAATCGATGTACTGGATATCTAATTGCTTTAAAACTCTATCAACATGAACAATTGGATCAGCATCACCACCACCAAAGGCATCAAACTTATCGGTGTACCAGATTTCATCTCTGGTCTTGTAGCCATTCTTGAAGTTTTCCTTAAAGGCTTCGGCTAATTCAGTGTATGTCTTGTAGCAAGCGGCACTGTCAATGTGGACTACACCCTTCAACTCCTTGAAACCCTTAACCAAGTATTCAACTAATTGTGGGTTGTAGTCTTCTTCGTTTTCCTTTAAATATATAGAACCAGTACCAATGGTGGAAGGAGCTGGGATTTTATTGCCGTTGTATAAAGTGAAGAATTGTTGTTTGAACATTTTTTTAAAATAGCAAAGATTGATAAGTATTTCAATGGTGATTACTGGTTTGTTTAGCTTTTATTTTTCTGTTTAAAATAAATAAAAACACACTTCCCTATAACGATAATAGACATGCAAGATATTATATTATAGATTTAAAAAAAAAAATTACAGAAATTAATAAGTTTGATTTGTTTATATACGTTCACAAACAAGATTGAAAAGCATCGATGTTACAGTGCTATTTTTATTCTTTTTTTTTTTATTAATATCAAGAGTTAGAAAATATATGTAACTAGATGAGCGTTAATACAATGGTTTAATAAATAAAAGCAATTGTAAGTTTTTATTAGATAAAGATATTTTTTAAATAAAAAAAAAATCTGAGTGAATATTCATTTTTTTTGTTTTTACTTGTTATTTTTTTTTTAATTTTTAATCTCTTTGTATTATGATCAAATATTCTTTTTCATAAGACATTACTAAGGTATTGTTATATGTTGTAGTGTATATTTTTCTAAGAAAGAAAGTTTTGTCAGTTGAACTTAAAGAGATTGCATTATGGTATAATTAAAGTTTCCCGGAATACTGGTTTTGAATAGCACTTGATTGGTAAACTGTTTTCCGTTCATGAACCATTTCATTACTTTCTTTTTGATCTATTAATTATACTGTTACAGTTTTTTATATCAAGAGTTAACTATATAGAAAGATACAAGTGTTTAAACATCTATATTTCAAGTAGTATTAATTTGTTGAGAATTGATTTATTTGTAAAAAAAAAAATGGAATATTTTTCCTTCGGTTAAACTTTTCTCTTTAATTTTTTTTTAGCTACCGGTTTTTTATACATATTTTTTCTTATTTCTATTGTATTGTAATAACAAAAACATATAAATATATATTTATAAGGATGACTCTATGCTTCATTTTATTTTTAGCACCAATTTTAATAATTAATGCAAAGTTTTTTTTTGTTATAATAGCTTTATTTAGTTATAAGATATCTATATCACATGATTGTAATCTAATTATTATATTATTTATAATTTAAAAAATGTAAATGTTTACATTTGGGAATTTGTAAATAATGTAAAGCTACTTATATTTTTTTATTGTATTATTTTAATGTAAACAAAAACATAAAAAATATTTATATTTGATTTAGTTTTTTTTGATTACTCATTATTATTAAAGATTTAAGTGTATAACACACGTGACTAACACGAATCAATCTATTATTTGTACCATTAGCTGTAATTGTTATAAAAAAATACATACTTTCTTATTAAACACACATAATCCAGTACTAACAAGAGTGCAATAACAATTATATATATATAAAATTTTTTAAAGTATAGTGTAAATATACGTATATGTATATATGTGTTTAAAGTCTAAAAGATTAATGTTAACCTTAAAAAAAAAACAAGGGTTCATCTATACTAATTTTATTATATGTTTTGTTGACTTTAATTGCTGCATTACTGTTAATACATATAAACAAATAAATAATTTTTTTTTTTTATTTACAAAATACAGCTTAAAGCTATTTTTTATATACACACCTTTACTTACAAAGAAGAAAAAAAAAAAAAAGATTTTCAACTAAAAACGTGATTTGATTTTAGTTTAAATGAAGCAAATCAGAGAAAAGGTGAATGAGAAAGAAAAACGCCTAGCCCTTTTTCAAGACTGTATTTCCTAAAGAGGAAAATTAAATGGCAAATGCTGTGGACACTTTTCTATATTTTCATTTAATTCTCTAGCCTCTATGTAGTTTAATTAAATGAGAACAAGTAAAAAAAAAAAAAAAAAAAA
>JAJMDK010000287.1:9928-30308 GCA_030573515.1 Hanseniaspora jakobsenii
TTTTTTTTTTTTTTTTTTTTTTTTTTTTTTTTTTTTTTTTTTTTCAACAATGTTGAACTTAGAAAAAATAAAAAAAAGAAATTTTTTTTACTGTTTGTGTGGTAACAATAAAACTATTAAAAAAGCAGTAAAATCTTGTATGGATGTTACCCCAAACTATATGAGTCCAGAGACATAAAAGAAACCAATATCAAGAATCCGTTCTCATAAATTCTTATATATTTAGAAATCTTTTATGATACCAGTGTGTATTTCTAGATTTCAAGTATAATAAGTCATTCAAAGATATCAATGTTAAAACAAAGCATATACAACAGATTGGCTAATAATTGCCGTTATCGAGCTGTCAGTAAAAGAGGCTTGAAGAAGTTATATACCCCTATAAATGACATAGGAACAGAAAAAAATGAAAAAATACTATACAACTTGAGGTACATATATGATAATATATTGTCAAAGGAAAAAGCAGATGGAAGTCTGAATACAGTATTAATTGAAAATAAAAAGTCTACAAAGAAACCTCTTGAAGCTGTTAATAATACCAAAAAAATAATCAGTTGGCTGGAAAGATATACGTTTGAGGAACAAGAGAAAGAAATACTGTCCTTAGATGAACGTAATGCCAGTAATGTAAACATGGTCTCATTAAGGACTTTATTAACATTCATAAAGCAAGTGAACTATGATGTAGATCTCAAAATAGTTTTGAAAATGTGCATAGAGTTCATTTACCTGTATGATTTATGTGACAAGTTCAATAGACGTCAACAACTTGATGAGTTTATACAGATAATAAAGAAAATTGAAATAAAGCTTAGATTACTTAACACTAAAGATATCACAAGAGAGGACATTACCAATATTATAAATAGCAACTTCAAAAAACATCAAACTATACTAGAGTCAATACTGAAAATATTAAACTATAACATTACTTCTCAAGATCAAGTAAGAATAGTTAGAAGTGGATCTGTAAATGATCAAATAGATATACATGATGGATGGAAACTTCTTAACGGTGTTAAGTCTGACAATGATAGATACTTATCTAGTATTAACATGCTAGATACAACATCAAGAAAAAATCTAAAGGTAATGTCCCTAAGCTCTAATGTCAAAACACTTGTAATAGATGGGATCACAGTACGTGACGAAAATTATTTTTCAAACATGCTGGAATACTTGAAGCTCACCAAACAAAATTTAGTTATATTTATTAACGGTGACATTAAAAATGAGGCTCTACAGAGCATAGCTATGTTTAACAACAAAAATATTAGACAAGGAATTTCAAGTAAAGTCATAATAATTCCTGTTAAAGATAACGATAGCAGTCAATTAGAAGAAAATTCTTTCAAGCTTTCTGAGAATCTAGATTTTTTGACATTTATTAACTTACCTAATTTGCAGTTATCTATTTTAAATGGGTTTTGTCCTATTGCTTTTGAGAATTTGACCTCAGCTGAAGATTTTGAATTGTTTTTTGGAACCATTGATTCTATTAAGTTTACAAATGGTGAATGTTTTATTTATTCCAAAGAAGGTTCAAGAAAAATCAATGATCTAGCAGCACAATACGGAAAGGAGGGCTATGTTTATCCAGAGGCATTGAAGACAACTATAACATTGAAATGTGGTGGTGATAGCCTCTTAGAAGCCGATGAGAAGCGAATTGAATTAGATCACATTTTAAATGAGTTTTTATACTCAATATTTACTGCCGGAGGAATCAAAACCCAGAGCGTTAAGTTTTTGTTAAACAAAATTATTAGAGACATAGTCGAAGAAGAAAACAGCAAGGGAAACCACCTACAGAGAGGAGCTGCATACATCAAAATATTTGAGCAAATTGCTTTGGATACAGGATCGGATCACTTAAGTTCAAAGACAGATTCAATAAAAGAGCTAAATGACTTCTTGGAATTATACACCACTAAAAAAGATACATGTACAAAGATTCAGCCATTAGGAAGAATTATCAACTCGTTATTTGTTGTTATGAATTATCTAAAGTTGTTTTGCACTTCTGATGTAGTCATCACAAATCAATTTGATGCCAAAAAACTTGAGTTTCAGCTATTAGACAAAAAAATGAACGAAATCTTCAAACAGTGATGGCGTCGACCTTTTATATCCTTTGTTATTCTCCATATTGGATTATTTCATTACACCCAGTATATGATCTTCACTTGTACATATGATCTATTATATAGTTAAAAATTTATATTTATTTAGTCTGTTAAATGCAGCAATATACATTTACAGTTATAGATAAGCTTTGCTAAATGTCAACAACATTTAGACACATATTTTTTAAATGGTATTCCACAGTTTGGAATGTTTACAGTACCGGACTTTAAAATTTAATGATCATACAATCGGTAAGTTAAAATTGACTTTATCATGAGGTCTTTTTGGCATAATCAGAAGTTAAGAAATTAAATTTAGACTTAAAAAAAAAAAAAAAAATAAAAAGATAAAAACTGTCGCTGATAAAAAAAAAAAAGCAAACTTCTTTTTTAAAAAAACCCACAAACAACAAAAAAGCACTAACTTCTCCTTAATTTTATAGCAGAAGTCAAGAAAAAAGTACTAAAAGCAAAGAGGTGCCAAAAATAAAAGTAAAAAAAAGGAATGCGTTTAAAATACATACATATTTATACAACATTTAAGTAACTAATCATTTGGAAAACCATATATATAAATAAGTGTAAGTTTTTAGTGATGAAGTATCTTGTTTTTTATTCAATCAGTGCACTTGAACCGTTACTATAACTCTTATAATACTTTATACTAAATTTTAGTTAACTGTAAGATCGTTTTATAAAAACACAATACATGTACTTCTCATACAAAAAAAGTTTATTTAAATCTCTAGAAAAGCAAAATAATACATCCGTAATAAACCAAGCAATACTATTTTTTTTTGTTCTTCAATGTTTTCCACTGCTAGAATCTCTATAAGATTCAACTCCACACTAAAGAAAACTGCTTTATATGATTTGCATGTGTCTTTAGGAGCCACTATGGTTCCATTTGCAGGCTACTCTATGCCTGTTCTTTATAAAGAACAATCTCAAGTTGAATCTCATAATTGGACCAGATCCAAATGTGGGATTTTTGATGTCTCTCACATGCTTCAGTCTCATATAAAAGGTAAGGACAGTTTAGACTTATTAAACAAAATTACCCCAACAGACTTCTCAGCTTTACCAAATAACTCTAATTCTCTAACTGTATTATTAAACCAAGAAGGTGGGGTCGTTGATGATTCTATTATCACTAAAGAATATGATGACAGCAATAACAAATCCTTCTATGTTGTTACCAATGCTGGGTGTATTGATCAAGATACAAAGTTCATTAATGGCGAATTGTCTGACAACTTTAGCAACAAAGATGTTTCATGGAACGTAGTAACTGATAAATCATTATTTGCCATTCAAGGACCATTATCCGAAGAGATTTTGGGAAGATATGTCAACAAGGATTTATTGAAAAATTTGTATTTTGGTCAAAGAATCAAAGATGTCGCTGTTTCTTCTATTGAAGGTTTAACATTAGACATTGCCAGATCTGGCTACACAGGTGAAGATGGATTTGAAATTTCTATTGATACATCAAAATATGAAGCTTTTATCAAGAAACTTTTAGAAAATGAGGAATGTAAGATGATCGGATTGGCTGCTAGAGACTCTTTAAGATTAGAAGCCGGTATGTGTTTGTATGGTCATGAATTAAACGAATCCATAACTCCAGTGGAAGCATCATTATCATGGTTAATTTCAAAAAGTAGAAAACAAGGTGAACTAGCCAACTTCAACGGTAGTTCCAAAATTTTAGAGCAACTAAAAAATAAATCCCACACTAAATTAAGAACTGCTTTCAAATTTTTGGGTAAAGGTCCAGCAGCAAGAGAAAATACCCCAATTTTCAAGGATGACACAGCAAACAGCGAACAAGTGGGTGTTGTGACATCTGGCTCTCCATCTCCATCTTTAGGAAATATAAACATTGGTCAAGCATATTTAAACAAGCCATATAACAAAGCTGGTACCAAATTATTTGTTAGTGTTGGTAAAAAAAATAAGAAGTACCCAATAGAAGTTGTCAAGTTACCTTTTGTTGAGACTAGATATTACAAAAAGTAAGTATATAAATTACTATAAATATTTTTTTGCTATTTAACTTAAAGTGTACTTTGAATATTCATGGGCTTAGAAAATCATCTTTTAATTTACAATTTGCCTATAGTGTTTTGTTATTTTTATAGTTATTATCAACCGATCTAAAAAGTTGTAAGGCTGTAACTGAAAATGCATAGTTAATGTATATATATATTGTTAGTACTTATTCATTTTGATTATCGTTTGAATGATTAAATTTCGCAGTTACTTAGTCTCTCAGAAGTAAAAATAATCGGCGATAAGTTATAAAAAAATAAAAAGCTTAAAATGCAGCACAGATTTTGCCGCAGGAAAAAAGTTGCGGTATATCTCATTACTGACTCACAAAAAAAAAAAAAAAAAAAAAAAAAATTAAATAAAGGATGAATGGACGTTATTAAATTCGATTATTGCTCTTTTCTAATATAACATCTTAATAGTTGACTCAAGTAATACAGATCTACAACAATCGCTTAAAAGACATAATAATAGATTCAAAAACTAACCGAGAATTTACTTTATTTAAAAACATACTTTCTGGACTATCATATAATCAATAATTTAACAAAGGGTTATATGTTCAGTGAAACAATAATATTGATGATTTATCAAAATCAAACAAGTAAAACCACAGTTTACTAAAAAAACCTACAAGGATAATTATTAATAACAAAAAAAAATGTCAAACGTGGAAAGTTTTGTATCAAGCAGTATCAGTTCATATGACAGTAGCAGTGATGTCGATGTGGAATCTCTAGACTCAGAGATCGTTGATAATTCAGGAAATAATACAAACTCTGTGATAGCAGATGAAAATTTGGTTTATAAAAATCAGACTGAGACAAAATCTCTTGGAGTTTTTGGACAGCTCAAATTGGGAATGAGAATTACCGATACAAACAGAGAGTTGGTTGTTCCATATAATGAGAGACAGGGACTACTGTCTAGGTTCTGTGTTTTTCAGCAGTACAAGGACCCTCTTGAGTATCCCGAGGCTGTTAAATACTGTCTTGTGCTAATCTGTGCTATTGCGGCTGTTATAGGGCCCTTTCAAACATCTTTAATATTCCCTGCATTGAATGATATTTTGAAAGAGTATAACACAACGGCAACTATGACTAATGTATCTGTAGGTGTCTATCTTTTGGCTCTGGGCGTTTTTCCTATTTTTCATTCTAGCATATCCGAGTTGCATGGTAAGAGAAATGTTTATGTCATATCATTTTTTATGCTTTTTATTTTTTGCATTCTGCTCTGTGTTGCCTGTCATAACATTGATGCATTTATTATATTAAGATTCTTTTGTGGTGTTTTTTCATCCAGTGTTCAGTCCTTAGGGGCAGGAACTCTATCGGATCTTTATATTCCGGAAAGGAGAGGAACGATGTTTGGGGTGTTTTATCTTGGATCATTACTAGCGCCATTGCTAGCTCCAATTGTCGGGGCTCTTCTATGTAATTCGTTTAACTGGAAAAGTACACAGTGGTTTATGTTAATATTTTCAGGAGTGGTACTGCTACTATTGATTTTCTTCTTACCCGAAACCTCTATGAAGTATAAGGAGAAAGAAACGGATCTCGCTGAATTAATCAGACAGAAAACAATCAATAGCGAACACAAGGATTTATCATCTATTGAGAACACAAATACAGGGGATATAGATCTAGAGAAAAATAAAGAAATAGATGAGAACAAATTAGCCACTAGAATCTTAACCAGGGAGCCATCAGTAATGCAATATAAATCTATTTCATCACATAACAACAAAAATAAAAAGCCATATCATAACAGTGAAGACCAAGACTTCAATTCAGATGAGAACTCAGCCATATTTGCCTATGACGGTGACAATTTTGATACATTAGCACCTGTCCTCACAAAAGTTAAAACAGATACATCAACAAAACATCGAAATGATAATAAGAAAAATATAGATGATGATTATATGGAGGAAGAAAAATTAAAAAAAATTAACACTATAATCGATGAAAATATATCAGTTTTCAAAAAAACAGGAGAGTATAAGCAAGGAATAAATTACAAAATGTTTTTCAAGCTATACCTCATTAAGCCCTTCAAAATGTTGTACTATTTGCAGCACCCACCCGTGTGTCTAGCAATAATATTTTCAGCCATATCATTTGGTATTTTATATTATGTAAATTTAACAATAGAAAGATGCTACTCAGCAAAACCATACAACTTTAAGCCACTGTATGTAGGGTTGTGCTATATACCAAACAGTGTTACATATATTATTGCTTCAATATTTGGAGGAAAATATATTGACAAGAGATTGCTAAAATACAAAAAGGAGCATAATGGAGAACTGTTCCCTGAAGCAAGACTATCTTACAATGTCCTGCTAGCGGTCATACTCTTTCCACCTGCTCTTTTGATTATAGGGTGGTGCTTTGAGAAAAAAGTACAGTGGGTTTGTCCTTTGATAGGAACTGCAATTTTTGGATTTTCATCAATGTTAATAATTGGGGCAACATCTTCTTATTTAACTGATGAAGTAAGAGGAAGCAGAGGTGTTGCGCTAAATAACTTTGTGAGACAAATTTTTGCAGCAACAGCATGCTTTTCATATGACAAAGCTGTCATTGCCATGACTGTAGGTTGGTTTTTCACTTTTCTTACGTTTGTAATAATATTAGGTAGTTTTTCTCTTCTATTATTAAAGATGAAAAGTGATTATTTCAGAAAAAACTATAGCATCGAGGATATAAAGAAAAAAGCAGATGTTATTTAAGTGATAAATATGCGTTCATAATAGCACTAACAACATTGAACTCTATTTGAAATTCACAAGATATAAATACATTCAGTGCCAATATATTGAAATATTAGTTAACAAGAAGTTTATGGGAAGTATATATTTACAAAAAGGGTTTGTTGTTCGGTTTCCTACTACTTACCTGGTTAGTTAGGATATTAGCTGTAAACAAAGCCTGATCAATTTTTTTCTTTTAAAAATTCATAAAAATAACAGTAGTTACTCCTAGAAAATTTAGTGGTAATCATAATTACTCTTCAGTCGGAAGGTTAATCAACATATATAAATTTACATTCAACTCTTATCTTTTGTGTGTGAAGTTGTGGGTTGTTTTATTTTTTTGTGAATGGCGGTAGGCGCATTGAAAATGTCTTAAAACGGAGGAGTTAAAAAAAAAAAAACATAAGCAAATAAAAAAAAAATAAGGGTCAAGAAGTCTTGTAGAATACTTTTCAGTTTTAATTGAGGTGTCAGTAATTTGCCATTTAAAATCACCTTTTAAATTTGTAATTTTTAATAAAACAGTTTATAAAATCCAAAAATAAAAACCAGTGACAAACCCTAGAAAGCTTTTACTTTTCCTAATAATATTTAATAAGATTATAGAGGGCCCGAAGGAGATATATATTTTTGTTCATTGCATCTATTAAGTTAGTTTTTAATTCTGTACTATTCAAATGACTGATAACAACAAGAAAACTACAAATAAACTGTATCAGTCTTATAAGATTGTTTTATGTCTTATATCAGTTGGCATATTTCTATTAGGAAGTCTGTCTATATTAACGCAACAGGTTTTTGTTAATGTGTTCTTATCATGTGCCCCATCATTGAAACAGACGTTGTTGAACGACTCTAAAAAGAAGTTTATTATATTATTAATTACTATTTTTAAGATCAACACACCATCAAGTAAGATTAGAATTTCAATACCCAAGCAAATCAATGAAAAATTCGCCATAATAAATCCAGATATAACCAGCTCTGGACTTAATCCTATTCTATCATCTCATATGAAGGGAAACTCTGTTATCATAGCAAACCATCAAATATATACTGATTGGGTGTACTTATGGTGGTTGTCGTATACTTCTAATTTAGCAGGAAGCATTTACATTTTGTTGAAAAAATCTCTTCAATCATTGCCACTATTGGGTTATGGAATGAGAAATTACAACTTCATATTTTTGGCTCGTAAGTGGGAGCATGATAAAATCAATTTATACAATCATTTAGATGACATAAACAGAAATTATCAAAATAAAGGAAGAATAGCAGGAAACATTCCAAAAAAGGTTACTCCTAAGGGAGAATTTATATGGGAAGAAGAGAAAGAAAATGTAGTTATTACCGGAGAGAACAGTAGAGCAACTCCAACTCAAGATGAAGTCAAGTGGCCATACCAGTTACTCTTGTTTCCAGAAGGGACTAATATTTCAGCCAACACAAAGAGAAAGAGTTTTGAGTATGCTAAGAAGGTGGACAAAAAACCATTTAATAACGTTTTACTCCCACATATTACCGGTTTATATGAGATAGTCAAGAAACTAACCACTTGCCAATATCTTTATGATCTTACAATTGGATATTCAGGTGTAGAACAACATGAGTTTGCACAAGACATATATACTATCAAAAAGGTATTTTTGGAAGGGAAATCTCCAAAAGTTGTGGATATTCATATTGATTGCATAGAAAGACAAAATGTTCCATTGACGACAGTGGATACTTTTGGAGACTGGCTTTATGATAGATGGACTATAAAGGACGAGTTAATGGAAAAGTATTATGAACAAAAGGGCTCCTTTGTAGGAAACTCTGAGAAGCTTGACTACGATGTTTTCACTTACAGCTGTACCTGTAGTTTTTCCGAGTACTTTAGAATATTGATTACCCCTTTATTATGTTTTTACTTCACCGTAAAATATTTTTTCAAATGGTTATTCTAGATATTAGAATAATGTCAAAAAATTAAAGATTTAACATCTGAATGAGATTATGTATGTATCGGAACCAATGCTATATAATTGTTTTTTTTTTTTTTGTTGATAAAAGATCTGATGATTGAACAAACTTTAAAAGACATATGTAACAGGGAACAAACAAAAAAAAAATAAAAAAAAAACACATACAAAACAAGTTGTTGGTTTAATGTTGATATAGTTATGAATGTCTACGAGAGAAACAACTTGATGTAAATTTGAGATCTTTAGAAGTTTTTTTTAAAAAAAAAAAACAAAAAAAAGAATCATGTTTTAATAAGAAACAAAACACAAAGGAAAAAAGTAGAGAATGAAGAAAAGTGTAGTGAAAAAATGGGCTAACATTACATATATATATATATATATATATTTTCTTTATAAAACTCATATTGAAGATTATCTGTCAATACATGACTATACTTATGTATACTGTATACTGTATCTCTATACATTCAAAACAAATCATTAAAATACTATCTTCAATATATATATTTTCTAAAAAGGTATAGATGGTTAAAAACTATGTTAGGAGCGTATTTAATACTAAATATAATTTTTTCATAAAAATTAATGGCTTATCAACAGAGATAGTAAACAAATTAAAAAAAAAATAAAACTAAAAATAAAAAGAAGATAATATATTTTTCTTTATCAACAACAACAAAATCATCATCATCATATCTTCAAGAAAGTTACAATTTGATATCACCATTAATGATCTGGTCATAAACTTCTGCTGTTAATAGTTCGTATTGTTTGTAGTTTCTTAAAAAATAAATGGTATCTGATCCACTAGTACCAAGGGGCAATGTATCATTTCTGTAGGATGTTTTTTTGATCTTGTGATTATTCGTGTGCTCAATCTCATCCACAAACTTGGCAAAAATCGGTAGAGAATACTTTGGCAAGTTGCTAAACATCTTGGGCAATAACCCGTTCAACAAATCCAGCTTGTTTGTAGTATCACCTTCTTTGCTTTGTAAAATAGCATATCCACAACGGCCCTCATACCCTTGAACTTTCAACCCTACCACACAACACTCTTCTACATGTTTGGCATCATTGGTTTCTTTGTCCTTTAGTAAAGGATTAGTCATGATACAGTTTTCAACTTCAGCAGTGGAACAGTTCTCTGACTTCCATCTGAAAGTGTCACCCATTCTATCAACGAAATACCATCTATCCTGTGCATCTGTTTTAACCAAATCTCCGGATCTGAAATAAGCATCCCCCTTTCTAAAGACATTTCTTAAAATCTTTGACTCCGTTGCCCTTTCATTACCCAAATAACCTTGGAAACTGGTTTTAGGGTTTCTTGGAAAGAAGATCTTCATTAGTAATTCACCAGGTTCACCTACATCGGGTATTTTGCATAAATGAGTAACAGAGTCTCTGTAGGGAATGCTTGGATCCTCTGGGTCAACTTTAATTAATGCTTGCTGCAGGGACAAGAATTTTGTAACTACTGGACCGTAGCTCTTACAAGCACCAATACCGGATTCAAGTCCTATTTGGAAGTTTGTAGTGGCAAAAGGAGCCTCAGTTGAAGCATAGAACTCACCAATGACAGAAATATTGAATCTTTCCTTGAAATCTGTCCAAATGGTATCTCTTAATCCATTACCATAGCATATTTTAACAGAATGATCTCTTTCATAGTTGATTTTTCTTTTAGAGTCTATATTAATTTCACTTGAGGTGTTCATCAAATATCTACAAATCTCACCGACATATTGAACATGGGTGGCGCCAGAGTAGAAAACTTCCTTCCAAAAGTTTGAGGCAGAGAATTTAGCAGAGAGTGTGATAGTTCCACCTTGTGAAACTACAGCACATACACCTAGTAGTGCAGCAGTTGAATGATATAAAGGCATGGCTGTAAAGACATTAGTCCCTTCCTCGTCCATGTGATAGATTCTTCCAAACAGCGAGCATCCAATACTGGACTTTCTCCATGAGATAACAGCAGACTTTGGTAAACCTGTAGTACCAGAAGTGAAGATTAACATTGCAGGATCGTAGTCCTTCAAACTCTTTGGAGTTCTTAAAGCCTTTGATTGAACAAACATGTTATCGGTAGAGGAAGAACTTTTGTTGATTAATTTATAAAGGGCTTCTTCATCAACGTAAATCTTTTGAACTTGTTTCAATTTGGAATCACTCTCATTTTGTTTTTTAGTTTCATATTTATAATGGGATGCCACTCTATAGTCTATCAAAACCTTTTCAAGCTTTCCAATCTTTATAGAGTGTTTCAAAGGCTCACCTTGCAGGTTATAGTTCAAGAAAGCAGGAATACATCCAATTTGCCAGAGTGCATACCAAAAGAAGATAAACATTGGGTTGTTTTGGTAGTACATACCAATGATCTGTCCAGGTTTACAGTTGATAGGATCACTAACAAGATACTTGGAGATTTTGTAAATAATTTCTTCAGCCTCTTTGTATGTATATTGCTCAAACTTATACATATCATCTGAACTTTTATCCATTACTTTTTGTTTTACAGGAAATTTCATAAAACATCTATCAGGATGGGCATCACATTGATTTTTGAAAGTGTACCAGTTGGTAAATTCATTGGTCCAGTTCAGATTGTATATGTAATTAGCAATCCCCTTGAGGAAATATGGAATGATGTGGATATCTTCAAGTAGTCTGTTGTCAATTAAGAATGATATAAAGATGTTTTTATAGCTCTTGTTTATGTATGGATTCTTATTCATGTTTGTGATATTGAATATACTATCTAGAATAATTCCTAGAATTGTTATGCTCAATATCAGTATACTTTTAATAATTTTGACTAACATTTGTGTATGTGTATGTATAATTATAATTATTATTTATTATTTATGTTTTGGCCTTTTGATATTCCTATATATATATAGAAATATATATAATTGGTTTGATGTAGATATCTTATCTTTGTTTTTACCCTTTTTTCTTTTATATATACACTTTGATAAAAGTTCTTTTTTTAATTAACACTCCAAAAAATAAAAAATATGCGATGAGTATATTACTTCCTTAAATATATCAAAAAGTAGAATCATTATGTTTTTAGATTAAATATATACATCTATATTAATGAATTATAACATATTATCATTATAGTGTTATAATAAAAAACCATTCAATTGATATATATATATAGATAACTAAATTATCCTTGATATTTTTTCTTTTTTACCATTACTATATAATAAATAAAGTATTTTTTAATAGTTTTTTTTTATCGTTTATGAAATTTAGAAATAATAATTTGTCCCTTTTTTTCTTTAATATCTTCTTTAATATTTTATTTTTTTGTAGCTTTTTTTTTTTCATTAATAAAAAATTATTTACAACAATAACAACAAAATAAAAATTAAATAACTCATTTCTTCTTCTTCTTCTTCACAATACAATAATAATAAAAAATAGTTGATCAATTAATTAATTAATCAAGTGATGATAAGGTCACGTGTAAATATATACCTACTTTTTTTCTTATCAATTCCAATTACACTTAGTAATCTACTATATATATATAATAATAATAATAACAAAATACATTACTTTTTATTATTATTATTATTAAATCATGTATGTGTAAAGATCAGTTTTATTATTATTATTTTCATCTGTTTTAGAACTATTACTACCTGTTAATACAGAGGATTCATTTAGATTATCTGACATTTGATATTTTCTGTATATATCATCATCTTTCTTTATTCCTATACTATCGTTATCACCAGCATTATTTCTTTGTTCTGTTTTTATATATGAATCACTATAGTGATCATTAAATGGATTGTTGTAATTGTGTGGTAACTTTTCAGATTGATAATTATCAAACAAATTCTTGTTACTCTTCAAACTGTTTATCCTTGTGGACCCACTGTTGAATGAATGATTACTCCCCTCACGTTTTGTGCTATCCCAGCTGTTTTTCTTCAAAATCTCTTCTGCCCTTATAGACATATCCTTCAATTCATCCGTCTCTTCATTCATGTTATAATAGCCTCTTAAAAAGGATACTACAAGCAGGATCAGTTGCAACAGTTGGAACAACAATCCAACCCAGAGCAACCTTTGCTGTCTTCTACCACTACTCGTCACAATGATGTTTAAGGAGACTTTTGTTAAAAACTTTGAATAAGAAGAGTCTGACACTTGTCTTAAAAACACAGCGTTTACCAAGGCCAATATCAATGAAAGCAAACTTAATATCAAGTAGATGATAAAAGCAGTTGTCGTTTGTATGAGGGGCAAATTCCAAGGTTTTGGAAGTAAGAGCAGAATGTTGGAAATGAGAGATATCCCTGTTAATGACAGAGCCACTGCAGTTAAAGCAGGATGCAATGATGTGGTTAAAAGCTGTGACAAGTTTAATAAGTTTACTTCAGTTTTAGCCAATGTGGAGTTTGATCTTGATCCACTCTTTGGGTTGACTATTTGCAAATTCATAGCCTCATAAAAATTAGACGTTCCTAAAGTTATCTCTGAAAAATTGTAATTTCTTTTAAAACACTGTGTTGATTCCTTAAAGGGCGTGTTTATCGTAACTGGAAGATTATCAATGCATATACCTGCAGCACCGACTTTGAAGCTAAGTTCTGCAAACCCTTGTGTTTGGGTATCTTGGTTAAAAGTATTGTTAACTATGGAGTAAAGCGATGATTGCTCGTTCAGTTTTATCCTTAAAGCATGCACATTGCTTTGTGATGGGATTTTGCAACCTAGCTGAACAAATAATAGCAGCACAAAGGCAATTATGGCAAAAATTAATGAAAGAAATTTTCCTGATCTTTTTAATAAGAACCAAGTTAACACAATAGACATTTCTAGGATATATGATATATAAAGATATTTTTTTAGTATTGGGGAAATTAGTATGAAAGGATTCAAGTTCTGATGTATATTCTAGATTTGCGATTGATGGGCTATAGTAACGTGTATCTATATACTAAGATTCTTTTTGGTTTCTTGAAAAGATATATATGTAATACGATAAAGTTATTAGAAAATTAGATATTAATTCAAGAAACCATTAATGTCTCCTACAACTGCAATTTAAAATACATCATTAATATATATACATTTATTTGTTGCATCAATATATCTATAGAGCTGTGTTTGGTGTCTTAACGTATTTATATACATTCATGAATATTTATAATCATTCGAGTTTTCAGGGCGTTGATCAAAGTGATATCTTAAAAGACAATTATGTTAAATATTTGGTGAGTGTAAATTACAGCTTTAAAATGAAGCTAAAATTTAACAGGCGTTTTGTTCGTGTTTCATAATTGTTAAAACCGGGTTTTGTAGCGACTGAATAAAAAAAAAACTTATCAACGCATACATTAAACAAAAAAAAAAAAAAAAAGAAAAAAAAAAAAAAAAGGGAAATAACTATAGTAGTAATTCAAATTATGAAACGATAATGACTAGCCACTGGAACTTTGCATTTTTTACATGAAGAGAAGATAATAGACAAGTGAAGGTGCATGTAGATATCTACATCTGCACATATAAAAAATTGAAAAAAAGGACGTTTCAATAATGAGATGCGTCAAAATATTTACCCCCCGCCCTAAAGACAAGACACACCCTATTGCAAAAATGTAAACTTAGATACCGCATACTGAGTTCATTCATGATAATGGGGTATATGTAGTTTTTCATATATATATACTTGTATATACATAAAAAGGTCTGTACAATCAAAACTGGGTGAGAGTTTTAAGATCGGGCAATGAATATTAGTTACTTAAGCAAAGAAATTAATCTATAAAAAATGGAGTCTTTCAAGGAGACTAATTTGATTACTGTGATGATGAAACAAGGATATTGATATCATATTTTGTAAAAATATATATCATAAAAAAAAGGAAATAGTACCTACACATCTACATTTGAGATGTTCTGTTTGTTTTTTATGCCCCATTATTTGTTAACATTCATTAAAAAAAACCAGTGTTTTATGATGAATTAATATAATGTAAAATGGTGATTATAAAAGTATATTGACAATCTAACAAAAGAGAGAATGATGATATCTCTCGAAACAAAGATAGAGAGATAGATAGAGAGAGAGTCGTTTCTATAAAAGTGTGTGTGTTTTTTTATATACAAAAATTAAATTGAATTTCTTGAATAGTTAAGTAAAATTATTTCTTTTCTTTATATATGTATATATATATGTAAATATGGATATACACTTTCTAGCTTCTTGTTTCATTAAATTCTTTTCATAGAAATACAGGCTACTTTCTTTTTATCATCATTTACATAAAAAGAGGGTATAAAAAAACAAACAAACATTTAAACAAAGGAAAGACAAATAAAAAAGAGCAGAGTTCATTGAAGATAATCTTATGAGTACACTAACAATGTCATGTCCCCATTAATATATTGTTTATCTTCTTTCTTTTAAATTTTATTTGATTTTTTATTTTTATTTTGAAAAATCACTTATTGATGTAGAGGCAATGTTGAAAAAAAGTTTAAGTATAATAATAATATTAAGTTTATTTTTATTTTATGTTTTAACCTTTATGAATTTTTATCTTATTTATTTTAATTTTATTTTTTTTTTTTGGTATTGTATCATGAAATGTGTGTATTAAAATTTATGTTGTTTTAATCCAAAGAAGAAGCACCAGTAATGATATCAACCAATTCGTTGGTAATGACGGCTTGTCTGGTTCTGTTGTATAAGATGGAGTATTTGTTGATCATATCACCAGCATTCTTGGAAGCGTTATCCATAGCGTTTCTTCTGGCAGAAATTTCAGCAGCATAACCTTTACCCATGGCGGATAAAATCTTGGAGTTTAAGGCGTATTCAAATAAGTCCTTTGAGACGTTTAAGTCTTCAGAGATTTCATACTTGCTTAAACCTGGAGCTTCATTAACAGAAGCTTCGCTGTAAACAGGGTCGTTGGTAGCTTCAAAGGAAATGGAGGTGACTGGGTCGTTGAAGTAAATGGAAATCTTGTTGTAAGTTTCAGAGGATTCATTGACAAACTTCAAGATTTCACCAGTGATCAAGGAGGATTCTTGGAAGTTTGGATCAACCTTACCAACACCGTTGAAGGCTAGCTTGACATTAGATGGGTGAGTTCTTAACAATTGTTGTTTGATCTTGTCACCAACGGTGATGACATCAGCGGAGGCGTCTTCCTTCAAAACATTTCTGATCTTTTTGGCCATGGAGGAGTGAATGGAACCACATAAACCCTTGTCGGAAGTTATGGAAACAATCAAGCTCTTACCGTCCTTGGATAAAGGAGACTTTTCAGCTTCACTGGATTCGTAAAAGTTCTTTTCTGGCTTGGCAAATTGTTCTGTGGTAGTCTTGGTCTTTTCAGCCTTGGATAATCTGGTAGAAGCAACAATCATCATAGTCTTGGTGATCTTTTCAATGTTCTTGATAGACTTTAATCTCATTTCAATTTCTCTCAAGGTGGCATATTGTCTGGCTTGCATTGGAGCTTGTTGCTTGGCAACACTAAAAACAGTTTGTTTGAACATGTTGAATATCTATTATTGGTGGTTTGTTTACTTAGTTAATTTCTTTATTATTATTTTTTTTTAAATTACAAATGTATATATATATTTCTAAAAGGGATATTTGATTTTTTTTTTAAACAACAAAAAGGAATGAATGTAAAAAAGAAAATAGTGAAAGAATATATTGATGTTAAGGGTTATTAAAAAAAAGTATTAGTTAATAAATGAACTATGTAACTGGGTTGTTATTTAGATATTAAATCTTTTGCCTCTTTTTTTTGTTTTACTTTATGTATTATTTTATGTAAAAAATTCACTGTTTGTATACTTTTTTTTTAATGTTTGTTAAAACTAATAAAAGAGCAAAATAAAGTTAAAGAAAATAATAATGAAAAAAAAAAAAACTCACTAAAGTAATTAAGATTAATAGTGTTAAAAAAATTTTTTTTATTTACCTTTAATACGTTATATGGAAATATTAATAATGAAATATAAAAATTTGGTAGGTTAATTATGATCGGATATAAAATATTTTTATAAAAAATAATTAGTTAGTTGTTATAATAATGAAAAAAATAAATAAATAATTAATTGATCTCTCTCTCTTTCTATGTGTGTAAGTATGTATGTAAATGTAATTAATATAAGAGTTATATGTCTTGTTGTATAATGTTATATAATCAATTATATTTAATGATATTATTTAATCTGTAGTAGATACATTAGATACATAGATATATTTAAGTGTGTGTCTGTAGCTTAAATAGTTAGAGTAATAACTATAGTATAGTATCAGAATCATTACTTAACACACATATATATAGCGATTTCTACTTACATGTAAACATATATTAATTAAAAAAAGGACATTTTGGGTTAGTTATAACTGAGTAAAGTAAGATCTCTTGTCAATGATTGTACTAACAACTGTAATTAATTAATAAATTAATTAATGATAATAATAGTATTTTTTATATCCGAAATCATTCTATTGGTCTATATTAATAAAAAAAATAATTCAATAAATATAAATATATAATTATATCAAGTTAATAATATTTCCATTAACAGATAATAGGAACATTTAAAAGTTATTACTTAATTAAGATATATTCATATTATATATTAAATAATTAAAATACACGTGTTTTTTTATATATGTATAATACTAATTAATTAATAATAAAAGTATTAACTTCCTATTTAGGAAAATGAGATTATCAATGGTATTATTTTTAATAATTATATAGAGATATATATTGATAATAAAAAGAGACAAAACAAAAGAGAGAAGAGAGAGAAAAAAAGAAAAAAAAATTTTTTTTTACTTATTATTAAGTATATTATCTTTTTATTTGATTTAATCTTTGTTAGGTGTCCAATATTGGCGTTTATGGATACACAACTGTAACCTCTTTTCTAGTTAATTGAATATATACATATATGATTGTAATACTAATATAGGAAATGTGCTCTTCTCAATAACAACAATAAAAATAATACTACTAATTACAATATATTGATATTAACAACATGTGTGTTTTATTACAATCTAATATAATCTATTATAATATACTTTAAATACTTGATAGATATATTATACATATTACTTAGATAATAATAATAATAAAGTGTTAAGTTATATATTAAACTACATAATCATAAAGACTATCAATATAAAAAGACTAACAATATATATACTAAAGAAACCTAATTAAGTATATATTTATAGAAAGATAAACAACATCAACTAATACATACATACATACATAACAACAACACATAACAGTTTTTTTTATTTTTAGATTTAAGAAAGAAGATTTAAGAAAGAAGATTAAACAAACAAAAAAAAAAACAAACCTAGATATATATAAAGAAATTATACAAACATCTTTTTTAATACAGAAAAAAATAAAAACATATGATACATGGTAGAAAAGGTAGTGTTCAATTAAGAGTATTCCATACTAAAGAAAAAAAACAAAACAAAGATGACCTTGATTCCAGATTAGACAAAAATGTTATAAAAAAGGAATGTAATAATAATAATAATAATAATAATAATAATAATAATAATGTTGATCTTACTTTGAAGGAAACAATATTTGAACACAAGAGTTTACTTGATTTAAACAACATTACAACATATCAACACTGCAAAGATCATGATTTAAACAATATCACTGCAGAGAATGACAAGGATGTAACAGACAATGGTAACAATAATGTCCAGACAAACATTAAAAAAAAGGACTCCTTTGATCAGTATATTTCAAAGAAACCTTTATATCTGGATTCCGAAGAACTTTTAAAAGAATCTAATTCCAGAAGTCATTCTAGAAACAACTCATTTTTCAATTCCGGTGGATCTTATAGTCCTAGAAATATTAATAACAATAGAGAGGATTCTGAATGTGCAATTGTTGAAGTGGACGATTACCCCAACTTTAGAAACCACAGCTCAGATGAGAGTATTATCACCAGCAACAACAGAATAAGAAAGGAGAGAAACAAATCTTCCTTTATGTCCTTTAGTAATCGTATAGACTTTCAACCTTCCGGATTAGAGCAACAGAGAAAAAAGACCAGTGAACTGGTGAAGCCCCTTATATTCAATGAGACTCTAAACGACATACCTAAATCTAAACCCCTTTCAAGGTCATTGAGTTCTTCTTCACTCAACGATGCTTTTAAACGAGCTTCATTCTCACCTGGCAACAACGGAACCAAAATTATGGAATGTCACTCCAATAGAAGAAACAGCACATTGAGCGACAATGGAATCAGAAGAGTAAGCAGCAGAAGCAGCAGCAGCAGTGGCATGCACAAAAGAAGATCATCTTCAGGATACAATAGATTAGTTGAACTTAAACCATTTAAGAACAAAGTTGGAGGTCATACGGAGATCTTCAAATTTTCAAAAAGGGCCATTTGCAAAACACTGGCCAATAAAGAAAACAAATGGTATGAACATTTGGAACACGAGTATAAAGAATCACAAAATACCTATTGTGGCACATTGCTCAAGTTCATGCCTAGATACATCGGTATACTCAATGTCAGAAAGAGCTCAATGGAGACTGAGGTTAATATGACTGATAACATACATTTGTTTTCTCAAAAGCTTTTAGAAAAATACAATATTTGTGTTGATGTTGATAATTTTCAAGATGCAGACTGTCATCAGACTAGTCTCAATACAAAACTAAAAGATCAAGTTTTAACTGAAGTTTTTAAAGTTGATGATATAAACAGAGACCAAATGGACACATCAGTCGATAAGGATGATACTATTGGCAATAGCAAGGATGCCAATGAAACTTTGCAATCACTTCACACACTAGAAAGGAGCATCTCTCCAATCAGTATGAACAACTCCGATAGCTCCAACTTAGAAGTGAGCCAGTACATTTTACTGGAGGATCTAACTAAAAACATGAAGAGTCCTACTGTACTTGACTTGAAAATGGGAACTAGACAGTATGGTGTATATGCAAATGAAAAGAAGAAAAAATCGCAGTCATTAAAGTGTAAAATAACCACATCTCGAGAACTTGGTTGCAGAGTATGTGGAATGAAAATCTACAGAGCCAAGGAGGATCTCTTTATCAAGAGGGATAAATACTTTGGCAGAAGAATTCGGATAGGATGGCAATTTACAAGAGTACTTTTGCTCTTTTTATACAATGGTACAACCATCAAAAGCATATTATACAAACTGCCAAAGCTATTATTGGAACTAAACCTTTTAAAAACAGCCGTGCAGAATCTACCCGGATACAGAATGTATGGTGCCTCCCTTTTGTTCATGTATGATGAAGACACAAAGGAAGATTCTGAAGAAGATTCCCTTACAAATAGTTGTAACATTTATCTAATAGACTTTGCCCAATGCATTACCAGGGAGACATTTATTAAAAATCACTCCAAGTTTTCATGTCCACCTA
>JAJMDK010000288.1:0-27695 GCA_030573515.1 Hanseniaspora jakobsenii
TTTTTTTTTTTTTTTTTTTTTTTTTTTTATAAATTTTTTTTTTTTTTTTTTTTTTTTTTTTTTTTTTTGATATTTTAACACTTTCTATTTGCTTTTCCCCACTACTATATATTTTAGTGATATTACTGTTAATGAAGAATAATTGTTTTTATTCCTAGATTCATTATTATTCATTATCTTTGTGTGCGTTTAACAAATAATAATAAAAAAATTGAAGGGGAGGGGAGAGGGAAAAAAGTGTTTAGCAATTTATCGATTTATAATCCTATTACAATTTGCTTAAAAACTACAACAAAAAAACACACACACACACGCATTTACTAAGATCTCGTGACTCATACTGATAAGTAAATAAATGAATGAATACTATTGGTAGATAAAAGAACTCATTTAGGAGTTTTTATATTTTTTAAATTAACTATTGGTATGCTACTATATATTTATATCTATACACTGTATATCTAGATGTCTAAAAAGATAATTATCACTTTGTTATATAAATGAAACTATTTAGGCACTAACTGTAACATTAGAATTATTCAACATACTGACTTCATTGTTATATTGAATCTGTAAGACATTCAATCTTTTTCAGATCTGATATGTAATCGAAAACAACAAGAGTAGATTATTTATACTATGCAAAGATACTTTCCTTTTCTTATCAAATATTCCGCAACAAATGAACTCTGAAATATTATAATTTTTGTTTTTTTTAATATTATTGCTATTAACTAATAATCTAATAATTAAAACAGTTATATATGATATATACTATAACGATACATAAAATACTAATAAAAGAGCATGTCTTTTTTGAAAACAGTCTTCCTGTTTAATTCAATCTTAAATAATAGAACAAAGTCAAAGACTGCATACATTATTGAATAGATTATGATTATTATTGCAATTAGTATTTAAAAGAAGAAAAAAAAAAAAAGAAAAAAAAACATTGTCGTCTTTAATTCAATAAATCAATGATTTTTTACTATATGAAAAAACTCTGTTTTTTATATTTTAATTAATTAAAAAAGAAATTTATTTCAAATATACATCCCTGTTTTTATATTTATTTATGACAATATTTAGATGTTACCACCCTTTCTGGCGATCAAGTTCTTTCTGTCCTTGTCTAAGTGTAACTTGGTAATGACAACCTTAGAAGAGTGAACGTTGATTGGAACAGTGGCAGCGTTGGACTTTTCCTTGGTGACACCTTCAACTTGAATAGCGTATTTTAATCTGTAAACAGAGGAGATCTTACCTTCAGAACCCTTCTTGGAACCTCTGACGATCTTGACAACATCGTCCTTTCTAACTGGAATAGACTTGATACCGTATTCAGCTTGTAATTCCTTGGATAAAGGAGCGGACATTAGCTTTCTCTTTTCAGAAGAAGCAGCGGTGAAGTAAGCTTTTCTGGATTTTCTTCTGTCAGTAGAAACGTCTGTTTAATAAATTTTATTGATTCATTCTTATATTATTACAACAAATATGGGCTTTCACATTTTTAAAAAAAAAAAATCCATCCATATAAATGTTGTATACTGTTAGGTAAAAATTGGAAATTTAAAAGAAAAATTTTAATTGTTAGTAAAACTATTTGTTTGTTCAGTTAATAATGATTGGTTTTGATTCTTCCATCTGTGTTTACAAAAACTTTTATCACGTCTATAAGGTGCAACTTGTGGTATAGTGTAAAAATAGTCAATATGTCAATACAGTATCTACAACGAAATTATTTCAGGTGTAGATCCATACATAACTTTTTTACAATCATTCCAATAGTGAGTTCTTTGTTTTTTACTAGGAAAACATTTGTTTAGCATATGTTTAATAACATCTAGGGATCTTTTTTATCTACTTGAACTTGTGCCTTATCCATCGTAAAAACTTAAAACATTAATTCTATATTCATATCTAACTATATTGTATCGTTTATTCTATTCCTATAGCTTCGAGTTTCTTTACTGGTAGCTGTTATCTCTCATGTTCTTATAATTCTCAAATGTTATGTATTCACGCTATTCTATAACCAAAAAACATCTTTTAAACGTATAGTCTCTATTCCAGGGTATAGCCTTCCTTGCACTGTCAAAAAACCTGATATTGGTGTGGTTATTTACTCTGTACATCGTGATATTTTTTCTTTTTTTAAACACAAGTTCAAATCTATATTCTATTGAAATCTTGAGTGGTACATACCTAAAGATTGTCTGGCCATTTTTATTATTTCTTTTCGTTGGTGGTTTTCCGAAGGGTTTTCTTTATTAAAATTATAAGTATATTTTATTATATATATATATCTTAAATACTAATCACTTAAAAGACAGTTATGTTCAAGATTTCCAACAATTACGCCTAAGAATATAGTCACTAAGATCTTACCAAAATCCTATTACGCATATCAAAGTAATAAAAAATTGTAGGTTAAAAATAATTAAAGTGAAAAAGCTCATATACTAGCTAATTTTTACTAATCTTTACTCCTCATACAAAACTTTCCTAAAAGAGACAAGATATTTTAAAAAATTGAATAAAAACGACATTTGAAAAAACTACTCCCATATTTGTTATAATGTCTTTAATGTGAAAAATAAATATTAATATTTTTTTTTACTACTTATAATTTGTTATAAAAAAAATTAATTAGAAATAGTATCTTGTTTTTTTACATATTTGATTTTTTTGGCTGAAAAATATTTTTTACCGTAGCTTAAACTTCTTTTTAGGCTGAAACATCTAAAATAAAGTGCTTATAATATATTAGGGCACGTGATAATTAGAAGTATACATTATATTATTTTACTTATAAGTTTTAGACAAAATACAACCAGGAAATACCAATTACAGGTGTAAGATATTAATATTATATTTTATTACAAACCAGATTTGCAAAACATGATGGCATTGATTTACCTTTTAATCTGTTAATTTATCATATCAGGACATCGTTTTCAATATCAAGTAATGTTTATTTTTATTACTAAATAAATGTAACAAAAAAAACTATCGGAGTTAATGATTGCCAAACAAAACAAAAAAAAAGCAGTGAAATATTAAAAAAATAAAAAGCGAGGATGTCACTGATATGACAGTAAGATATTATCATTGTTGATATTATCTCAAATTAGCTTCTCGAATCAAAAATTAGTAATCTCTTATCTAAGGTTATATTATTGTTTTCTGTTTGATATAAAACATCAAATTAGATGTACGATAAGAACAAATGGAAACCTGACTGTATACATCAATATACAATTTATAGATAGGACTTGACATATAACATCATAATATACTAAAAAAAAATGAGGGGCTATAAAATGAATTCATTTGACATTTCTGTTTTAGTTTTAATAACTGCAACGTCGATATACAACGCGAAGGAATTTTTCGGACCAATGTTGAAAGAAGAAATGCAAAGACAAACTGATATAAAGGCTGGTGTGCCTGATACCTCCGCCCAAGAAAAGGCCCTCAAGGAAGAACAGAAACAAATCAAACTTGAAGGGCAAATTAACGAGTTGAAGGAGAAGCTGAAGTCAAATGAAAGTGATTAGCGTAGATTTGAACTCAAGTATTGTCATAGCACATCTGTATTAACTAACACTGGTTATAAACCATCATGTTATTCTAATTAAGTTGCTTGACATAAAGTGATACTATACGGATCAGTTGTAGTGTGGATGATAGCAAGAAAATGTTCTTTTATTGTATTTGTAAATAGCCTGTGTATACATTCTTTTTTTTTCTGTAATAAAATCCCGAAAAAACATATATTCTAAGAGAGTGATGGATTTAGAGAAAGTGTTGATATCATAAGAATATATATTCATTAGCATTGAGGGTTAGTTTGATTAATTATTTTAACGATATATATAAATAAAGACGATTACGAACCTATTTTTGGGGATAGCTACCCTACTACTTAATAACTATTTTGATATAATTATATTTAATAATTAAAAAAAAAATAAACGATACTAGATGTTTTTCACAAATTACATCTTATCACAGATAAGATACCATTTATCTAATGTTAGCTTTAATTGAGCTATTACACACATACTGGAAGGTATATGTGTTTTAGCCCAGCCGTGTTAAGCCCTAGCGGGGGTTCGAACCCCGATCGTGATCGCCGGAAGACCACATACTGCCGATTATACTACAAGGGCAATCACGTGTTTTCAAAACAGAGCGTACACTTACTATTTTTGAAATAACCACAACTCCTACAAAGGAATTTAAAGTGTATTTCAAAGCTAACAGCTAAAACAACTGGAAATCAAATACTTCTATCACTAAAACTCAACACGTGAGCTATAGTAATATGGTATTAATTTTAATTTGTAAAAAACACAAGCATGTTTTTAAAATATATTAAAATCATTTCAATAGAACTAACTGTCCTACTAAATTGAAACTAGGTTTTAAAAATTCAAAGTCATACTTAAATGTGATAAAATTGTATTTTAACTAGTAAAATCACGCTACTTAGCAAAAATAAAATTTAAAATTTTAAAATTTTTTTCTTTAAAATTAAAGTTACAAATCATTGTACTATTTATCTTTAAAAAAAGCCTTTGCTTAATTATCATCTAAGTGATTATAAAACTTGAAAAAGAAAAAAAAACAATACAAACTCACTTAACCAAGTAAATACATAACTGAACAGATATTGTATCATAATCTTATTGACGGGTCTTTACTTAGTTGTACATTTTCGATTGCACCTTTAGTTACATATAAATAAATTAAAAGGAGCTTATAAAACACGAAGCTTTGGTGATAGATTAACAATATAACATCCATTTATAAAACTGCATAATCAACAACAATGTATACAAGATATATAAATAAGCAAACATGCATGAGGGAGTCTCTTATGAAAAACGTTGCATTCAGAACAAACTTTACATTTGGCAAATCGAAAAGATATTTTTCACCATCCAGAAGATCATATAACGCAAATAATAAAGAATCCATATGGTCTACATTGGGAAGAGCCACATCTTTTACAGCCAATGGTCTAGTTGTCACACTTTCCATTGGTGTTTTTGGGGTCGTAAGTTATGTATTGGGAAAGGAACTGTTTTCTCCTAATGGTGATACACATATTTTCAACAGAGTGGTTAATTTGATAGAGGCTGACCCAACTTGCAGAAAAATGCTGGAATGTAATGACACAGTAGATCCAACTACAGGAAACATTAAAAAGGAAAGATTGAAAGCCCTTTCAGCTGGGGGCCTCGACGACACATGGACCAGAAACAGACAAATTTCCTCTTTAAGACAGCCCGGCCCAGATGGAAGAGAGAGATACTTTATGAGAATACAAGTTGAATCAGCCAAAAGAGTTGGTGTTGTCTTTGTAGAAGCTATAGAATCAGAGAAAAAATTCAAACCTGACTTTATTCTTATGTATCTTGATGTCGCAGGGAAGAGAAGACACTACCTAGCAAAGCCTGTAAATAAGAAAATAAATGATCCAAATGAAGACATTCAACAGAAAACTACTCTGAACAAAAACTTTTTAGGTATTTCATGGGGTCCAAAGAAAAACTAATTATAGATGAAGTGTGATAAGTTAATTTTTTTTATCAAAAATAATGAATGAAAGAAACTACGAAGAACAAAAAAAAGCATAAAATGATCTTGTATTTATTTATCTATATATTCAATTTTTTATAGTAAACATATCTATATGTTTTTTTAGTAATTCTTTACATTTTTTTTATGTCAGTCCTGTCAGAAATATCTGTTCATAAATATATGAAATGACCGAATATATATATGTATATATATTATATACATTTTTTTTTTTTTTTTTTTTTTGAATATTCAATATAACGTCTTATGTGCAACTTATCAACATTCCTTTTATACGGATATTGATATGTAATGAACTAACTCTATCAAAGCTACAATCAAAATAGCATATGTTTCTGTACTTAACGCCATTACTTTCAATGCATTATTGCTTTTTGGTTTGTTGTTAACATTTTTCATTGCACCTTTGCTGTCTATTATTTTAGTGCTATTTTTCATAGTTGAGTTATTAGGGGAAAGATCTTTGTCATTGCTAATATTTTTCTCCTTATCATTTGAAAAGGGAGAATCAATAACTTTTGGCGCCTCACCTAATGGAATTGATCTTTTTTTAGTGTCAACAGCCATTATAGAGCAAATTTCACCTTCCTTTTCAGTAAAGTCTTCACTGAACTCTTTGTTAAATACTGTGTATGCGGCTAAAATGTCTTGCAAAGGACATCCTTGACGTCCATTTTGCATAAAATATACTTTGCTCATTAAATAGGACAATGTTTCCTGTTTGGAACAATCAGAGTACTCACCATACTTACCATCCTTATAAGATATATCACTACAGTCAACAATTGAACACAAGGTACTGAACCCCTTTTGATACAAATCAAGGGCAGCCAAAGGTTGGGAAAGAGTACATGGCAATTTCTGAGCACATTTACACTTTTCAAAGTTTGGCATTGGTGGCAATTCATCTGATCTTGCTTTCCAGTTGTCACTCAATATAGGACATTCAAACGTTTTAACAGCTTTAGCTGAAAGTTGATTTTGGTACTGACTCTTGGATATGCCAACAGGGGCTGCTTTGTTATATTGTTTGGCCAAAATATCAAACTCAGGCAAGATCTCAACATTGGTTGGTGTAAGTCTTTTGACAATACCATATTGATTTTCCTCTTCAAAGTACATGTAAACTAATCCACCTGACCAAACATCTGTCATTGCTGGTGAGAACAATGCCTCTATTTCGGTGAATGGACGTGGTCTGTAAGCATTGCAACCAAACTCACTCATAAACAATGGAATAGGATAGTCCTTGTGCTCCTCAGTACGTTCTTTGTATCCACTAGTGGCAAAAGTTGAGTAACCGCACCATTCATAAATATTAATACCATAGAAATCAATCATTTCACTTCTCTCGGTATTACAAATAAAGTAGTTCATCAACTGCATTCTGATATCAGGATCATCGTTTGTAGAATAGCCCACTGGAACTGTTCTAGGAATAACTTTTTCGTTAACTGCTGTTTCCATATATTTCTTGATATCTCTTACTGAAGCCTTGACGAATGCTGCAGACAAGGTAGTTCCTTTGTCATTTGCAACTTCGTTACCTGCAAAATATCCTAAAGTGTTTGAATACTGAGACATAACATTAACAACATCAATATATCTAGCTAAAAGTTCAGTTGTGTATTTAGGATGTTCTCTAACGACGCTAACTTCAGGCTCACTTAAATCAGCAAGAACGTATATTCCGTTTTCAGAAAGAAGATTCATACAAAAATCATGATCTTTTTTAACATCAATCTGATAAACTCTAACAACATTAACACCTAACTTAGCTAATAAAGGAATGTCACGTTGACAAAAAGTTTTATCTGCTAAAGGATCAATAAATTTTGTGTCTCCAGGCTTTAAGGCAGCTATTTCTTCCCCAGTCATTGCAGGCTGGTATGCAATACCTTTCATATAAAATTGCTCCCCTGTTTTTGAATTAAAAAATTTGTTTCCTAATATTTCAATAGGTGGCAACACATTGTTTCCTTTTGTGACCATAGGTGATGCACTAGAAAACGTGGACCACATAATTATTAAATTATTTATTAATACAAGCAATAAATTTAACTTCATCTTCAGATCTTTTTTTTTATTGTGTTTGGTTTGGAGTTCCTTAGTTTTTTTTATTATTAAATGTCGAACTGGATTTATTTGTTTACATAGTATTTGTTTTAACACTTTTCTTTAATGAAAAATAATACAATGTTTCATAACGAAAGTGCTCAATATTTACAATATATAATGAATCATTATATTAATCAAATAAAGAATTTAGTTGATTTAATATGGGTTTAGATCAGATATATATATATATATATTTATATTTAATTTGACACAATTTATGATTCTGTGACATTTAAAATATCTGTTTCCACAAAATTTAAAATTTCACTTTTATACACTATTTGATTAATTAAACATAAAAAGTGTTTAATTAATTACAAAATTAAAATAAAAAAACTATATGAAGCTTCTTTTTTTTTTGTACATGCAATGAAAAAATACAAATTTAATTTTTTAATTTTTTTTTTTTTTTTCTATTTTACTATAATCTATGTAAGTACATATATAATTATTCAAGTTTATAAGACAATTTCTTTTGTTTATTTATTTTTTCTTTTAATTGACTACAATGATATTAGCTTTATGTTGGAAGCCATAATAAATAAATATCATACACACTACAGGATTTTAACAACTTTTGAGATATAATCTCTCAGCTATTAAAAGAACCTTGTTTTTATTGATCTAAGAGTCCGAATAATTGAATTATAAATGATGACTGATCCATCAACATCTAATTAGGTTATTCTTTTTTTTTTTTTTAATGTTTAGTTATTGCTTGTGTCAATAAACTAAAACATAAAGAAAGAATAAGTGTTCAATATATTTAATGTAGTCACTTATGGCTTCTTGGTAGACCAAGTTTTCAAGGATGGGGTGTGTGTTAAGTAATGACCTTTCCATGTGGATAGCTTCTTACCAGTATCATTGTTATCTTGATGTCTAGGTTGAACAAGATTCTTGAAAGTACCAGTTAATGAAGAACCAATTGTATCAGATACATGGCTTGAAGCAACAGCTGGAGCAGCAATGACAATAACAAATAAGATCAAAACAAATGAGTACAATACAGCGTATTTCTTAACCATTCTCTTTCTCAATCTGGATTGTTTCAAGGAGTAGATAGGAGGTCTGATTTGTCTAGATGGCTTCAACCAGAATAACATAATGGAGTGGAACTTATCAGCAAATGGCATTAAAACAAATGGTAATTGACAGAACAGTAAAATATGTCCTAAAATGAAATCAGCAGCAAATTCGGACATTTCAATAACCTTGGCAGTGAATTCTCTGGCAGGTTGACTCCAAGCAGAAGCACCCATACCAGAACCATACCATCTACCAGTCCAGAAAGCAGTGTTGGAGTGATCGTTCTTGAATTCTCTGGTTAATAACAAACTGGACATACAGATAAAGACAAGTCTTTGACAGAAGATACAAGTGATAACACCGATCAACATTCTAGAGAAGTTGAAACCTTCAAGAACCCACATGACAATGAAGAAAATCAAAGCAATGATAACAGCAGCACCATGAGCAAATCCGGCTAAAATTGGACCAGTCTTCTTACAACACATGTGTAATAGAGGACCGGCACAACATGACATACCTAAAGTGAAGAACAAAATACCCATATTGATGACAATTGGACCTAAAGTACAGATAATAACTCTGACACATGAGTTAACAGTTGTGGCATTTCTGACACCAGTTTGTGCATTGATAAATGTGAATGCAACAAAACAACCAGCGGCGTAGATAGCACAAGGAATAACTTCAGCCATGAAAACATTGGATTTGTGAGCTCTTGGAACATCACCGACATTCTTTTCGGAATCATCACCTAACAATTTCTTTTTGAAACCAGTAACTCTAGCTCTGCTCATTCTAACATATCCAATCCAAGAGTTTCTGTGGAACTTGGCGTTACCTCTGGATAACCATCTGATGTAGTCTCTGTAATCAATGAAGTAATCTTGTCTTGAGAATTGATGAGGGTTAAAAATGAATGGAGAGAACATTAAGGATGATAATGAGGCCCAGAACCATAATAAGGCAGGTTGCCAGTGGGAAACAGAACCGAACAAAATCATTAATAGAGTTCTTGAACCCATGTAGATAGCTGAACCGGCAAATCTAGAGTATAAAATAGAGAATGGAATTCTGGAAGTGGCGAAACCTCTACCGGTGGAGATATATCTGGCACCACCATAAGTCATATCACTTAGTAAAGAGTTGGAGAAAATTTGACCAGAGAAGACTTCGAACATTGGAGATAAGGATAACAAGTGCTTGAAGAATCTTTGAGTGGCCTTCCACAAACCTCTTTCAATCAATTCTTGGATAACAATAGGAATGAAAGCAATGAAGAAAACAATGAAAATGGACAAGGTATATCTTCTAACCCAATCAATAGCTGGAGCTAAGTTGTAACATCCTAATGGGTATAAGACATCAGTAATTGGTTTATTTCTGTCGTATTCACAAAGAATAGATTCATGGGCCAAAGAATTCAAGTTGACTAATGTCAAGGCAAACATTTGTAGAGATAATTGAATGAACAAGTTGTTTAAATGGAAACCAGGGTGAGCATAGTAGAAGGACAAGAATCTGTCTAAAGGCAATTGAGTACCCAAGTAATAGTATTCTCTTGATAAAATTTGTTCACCCATACCAGCACCAATCTTTGTAGTGAAATTCAAAATAGTACCGAAACCTAAATCTCTACCTTTACCACATTGATAGTATTCACAATGTTTGATTCTACCACCTCTTAACATGGCATTCATACCTGCGTAAATATCTTCGTTTAAATGCAATCCCTTTTGAGCCTTGGATACACCACCTCTGGTGGTCATATAAATAGCATTGATGAAATCAGGGTGACCATAATGTAATTTACCACCAATTTGAGACAAAGTTCTAGCGAATAAAGTACCGAAAGTTTGTTCCTTACCGGCAGCAACGTCACCAAGAACACCGGAGTTTTCGGAGAAAATATATTCTCTAGCACCGACAATAGCAACAGGATGGTTAGTGGTTTGATCTTCGTATCTCAATTCAGGAGCGTAAGGGTTAACTTGTTCAACATTTAATTCTTCAAATTCAGCAAGGACAGATCTAATCTTTAAACATTCTTCTAAGTAGTTATCTTGATTAGCATCAATCAATTGTAAGTATTCACCTCTGGTAAAGATAATAGCATGATTTTGGTTATCAGATTTACCATCACCCAAAATTGGGTTACCAGATAATTGGACTCTGAATTTAGGTCTTCTTCTACCATTAGGTAAAATTTCACAATGACCATCAATCAAGGAGGAGTAGATTCTAGGTTCTTCACCTTCATTCAAAGGTGGTTCTTCGTCCAAATAAGAGATTTGCAAGTCTGGATAGGCTCTTAACAAGAACTCAGCATTTTCCATTTCTTGTGGCTTAAACTTGGCCAATCTTTGCATAGAGACAACAAACTTGAATTTTCTTCTAGCCATTTTTTCTAATTCTCTTTCCAAACCTTCAGAGTTACCACCAAACATTTGAACAATTTCAGGGTTTTCAACTCTGTATAAGAGCTTGATGGCTCTAGCGTAGTTCATGAAACCGGAAATGGTTCTATACAAAGTTTGAGATCTTAAAGAAGCCCAAATTCTGGTTCTTAAAGTGTATTCAGGAGCGGCACTCTTGAAACCAATACAGTAGAATGGCAAGTCATCAATCTTAGATTTCAAAGCATCGCCGGTAGAACCTGAGACTACAGAACTGTCTGGACCATTGGAAGTAGATTCATCACCATCGTTGAAAATGGCAGTTTCTTCAGCTAAAATCTTAGTATCCTTAACGAAACAATCCCATTCGACAGGGTGTAATTGTTTCAAATACTCTAATAAAGTAACTCTGGAGAACTGGTCATCTTCTCTAATAATTTCTCTTAAAGATAACAAGATCTTTTCAGAGTAATGAGGAGTCAAAACAGTAAATGTAGGCATGTTGTCAACAGGTAGAGGTTCAGGGATAGGAGTGGCAAGTGATTGGGCAAAGAAAGTGATTCTTCTTTCAGCTTCAGAACCCTTAGGGAAGAATTCTGTTTCAAAGTTGTTGTCATCTTGAGCTACAAAGAAAGTTGGAGCTCTTAATGTTCTTCTGCCTTCAATTTCACTAGGAACTTGATGGTATAGCAACTTTTGAACATGGTCAATGGCTAACAAATGTTCTCTGTACATGGAGATAACAATGGCATTCCAGATTTGAGAAATTAAAACTTTAGGTTTGTATTTGATTTCCATATCATTGGTGGCCAAGATCTTTGAGTAGATTCTCTTTGGAAGTCTAGAGAAGATGTTTCTCCATGGGGTCAAAATGGAAATACCCATGTAGAAGGATTTACCAATGGAGAAAACGGTGTTTGTTAAAACATACCACATGAAAGTATCCAAGAAGAATAAAATGAAATCAGTGGCAACCATTAAACCTAAAACAATCTTTGGCTGGATGACACATAACTTAGCCTTCCACCAGAAATCACCAGTACATCTCATAGAGGTAGTTGAAAGAATTCTGATAGGATCCTTTAGAGAAAGAATCAAGAAGAAGTAAGATTCGGAGAATTTAGCACCAAAGACAGTAACCCAAACTAGATAAGACATCCACATATCCAAACCCTTTAATGGGGCAACAGAGGCGGTGAATGTTTGAGAGGCAACATACTTTCTGGAGGAGGTTTTCATGTAAGAAGAGAACAATCCACCAAGAGGCATGACAGCAAAGAAGATTATGGTGACCAGAGAGACAAAGAAGAAGATAATGGAGATGGCGTGGGCCAACTTAGATTGATAAGTTCTTCCGGCATAGGCAAAGACAAAGATAACAGGAGCCAAATTGACAGCTAGGATACCGAACAAGAACCATAATCTTCTGGATAAATGTTGAGCACCAGCCCATTTTCTAGGGACGAAATGGTATTCACACAAAGTGGCTACAATTTGGATAACACAACCTAAAGTACCAGCTATGGAAGCGGCAGCCCAGGAGCTTGAAGCTAGAGGTTTGTTGTTGACCAATTGCTGATAGTTTTTGGTGTAGAAAGTAGGAGAAACATAGGCAACGTACATCCAATAGACACAAGCATGGATGATCCAGATTCTATTGAAGTTGGTGATCAAATGCAACCAAGTTCTAGTTTCTTTGTAAGTTTTGAAGAAGACAAACTCCCAGGAGACGTCACCTAATCTTAGGTATCTTTCTTCACTTGGCAAGTCTGTAATTTTAGTACCGTCATCAAGGATGATTTTGGCTAAACCTTCAGGGTACCAGAAGAGTTGGTTGACATCATCATAACCAATAACTTGGTTATGGTCAACTTCCCTTTTGATGAATCTACCATCAACGACTTCATAAACTTGAGATCTTAAGAATCTGTAGATAGGAGTGATGATTCTGTTTAAGTAGTCACCTTCTGGCATTGGTTTAGTGGATTGTTGGCACAATGGAGAGTCTAAATAGTCTAAACAACACTTGAAGATGAAACATAGACATTCAGGAGTGAATCTAACTTGATTGGCTTCACCCCAACATAAGAGATACAAAGCAATGTGTCTGACCTTTTCGGTAGGGGTTAAAACATTCATTTTAGCCTTCCATCTAAAGTCAGCAGCCTCTAGGGAGTTGTCACCCTCAAGCTGTGTTAGCAATTCCTCCGGGTTGTATTCCTCGCCCTTTTCCTTCATATCCTTTTTCATTTGTTTTCTTTGTTTCTTTTTAACTCTTCTAGCCTTTCTGGAGAGTTTACCCAAGTTCATATTTCTGAACCCAACTTGGTCATCCATATCCAGTTGTGCGGCAAAGTACCATTTTTTGAAATTGGCAGAATCACCACCGATATAGTCTGCATGCAGGGATAATAGAGCCTGTTCTGGAGACATTCTTGAAGCTCTGGAATCTAAAAGGGTCATGAAGTAATCAAACTGGTTTCTCATGGAATCTCTTTGGAACCCAAATCTGTTTGTTAAATCAATAAAGATATCTTCGATTTCCTCAATGGAGATAGGAGATTGAGGGTCTGCAGTCCAAGCTGGGTAAGGATCATTTGGAAGGGCAGCAGCTAGGGCCATTGAAGGGTCCCAACCGTTTTGGAAGTTTGAGTTTGAGGCAAAAGAGCCAGATTGTTGAGGATCTTGGTAAAACTCAGGGTTAGGAGGTTGTGAGGGCATTTGGTTGTTTTGATGGCTATATGAGAAGTCAGAAAAGTTTTCTGTACTGTTTGGATTCATAGGAGGCTCGTAGTAGTTATGGTTACCTGAAGGGTCTTGTTGGTAGTAATAGAACTGACCCTGTTCATCGTAGTAACCTATAGGATTGCCGTATTCATCGTATTCTTGTTGGTACTGAGGTTGGTTAGGATCATAAATTTGACCATCGTCAGCAGCGTAATGTTGTTGCTGCTGCTGTCCTTGTTGATCCTGGTTGTTATAATCCTGGTACTCTTGTCCGTTTGGATATGACATTTTTTTTTTTTTCCTTTTATTTTTTTTTTATATAAATAAATTTGTTATATTAGTTTTAATTCTGAACTTGAAAATAAAACTTTTTAAAATATAAAAAAATTGGAAAAAGAGAGAGAAAAGATTCTGATGTGTGTTCTTGTCTTTTTTTAGTAAAACGGTTTTATAATTTTTTTTTTAAATTGTAAAGTATATTTTGTTATTATTCTTAGTAAGACAGATTATTATTACACCTTGTATTATAATAATTATCAGGAATGTGTTATTATTATAATATTATCACTTTCTAGTATTATTAATTTTTTTTTTATTAAAAAAATATATCTTAGTAAGTAATAATGGTGGAAGATGAAGTATAATTGTTGTTGTTGTTTTTGGTTTGGTTTTTTGTTTTATTTATTCTTAATATAATTAAATATTAATAATAATAAAGCACTTCTTTCCTTGGTTTATTTATTTAATAATATTTTTTATTTTTTATTTAATTATAATTAGGTATATATATATTTGTGTGTGTGTGAATAAAGTTTTGTTTGTTGTTTGTTATTAATAATAAGATATTTTGATCTTTACTGAAACTATTAATTATTAATTTTTTTTTTTTGATTTGTTAATAGTAGTAACTAATTAAGAGAACAGTTTGATATAACTAAAAATAAAAAATAAAAATAAAAAAATTTTTTCCTTCCTTTCTTTACTTTCTTTACTTTTTACTTAAGTTATTTTTTTTTTTTTTTAAGTTTCAAGCTGTTCTTTTGACTTTTATTTTTCTCTATTACATGAAAATAAAATTTTCTCTTGTTATTTCTTTTTTTTTTTTTTTTTTTAATAACTCCCGAAGTGTTAGATATTTTTTTTTGGTGTTTTGTTTTTTTTTATTAATAATTATTGCTGTATGTATGTGTGTGTTTGTTTTAGAGGTAAAAAAATAATATAAATATGTTAAAAGAGAGAGAGAGAAAACGATAAAAATAAAAAAAACACTTTTCTCTCTCTCTCTCTCTTTCTTTCTTTCTTTACTACTACTATAGTTATTACTAATAAAAACTGTATTACTACTTTACATCATTGTTATTAAAATTTTATTATTATTATTATTAATTGTTTCTATTTTTAAAACACACATAACATATATTATGTAGATATGTAGATATTTAACAGTTCTAGAACTTTATTTTATATTTAATAATAATACTTATATAAATTGATAATATTGTTATTAATATTATTTATTATTACTACTTACGTACAATTATATAAAAATTTATACTAAATCATAGATAAGTCATGTGATATGCATTCAAAAATTAATAGGTCATGTGATATACACTAAATAATAAATTAGTCATGTGATGTTTATTAAGTAAAGTTTAAGTCATGTGATGTTTATTAAGTAAAATATAAATCATGTGATATGGTTAAAAGGATAAATACGTCATGTGATGTATATTAGATTTTAAGTAATAAAGCAAGTCATGTGATATATAATAGATTCTATGTTAATCATGTACTTAACAATATCAAGATTTACTTGTTAATCTCATATAAATGTAGAGAAGTTAAAGAAAAAAATATACATATCTATAAAGATAAATGAGGTAATCAAAATATCAATAGGTGTTTTTTTCTTCTTCTTCTTTTTTTTCTATTAAAATAATGATATAATATTATTTTTAAAGGTATATCTTTTGTATTTTATTTATTTATTTTTTTTTTCTACTAGTAAATATTCGTATTTTGTCTAATGATATTATTCTACTCCCCTTAAATTTATTATAATCATTTAAAAAAAAAAAAACAAAACAAAACAACTTTTTTTGTATCCATCTTTTTAATGTCTTTCACTCTCCCTTAATTTATTACTATTAACTACAACTAACTTATAAAAACTGTAACAGATGTTGAGTAGTTAGAGAGAAGAAAGAAAAAAAAATTTTTTTATTTTCATTTGTTTATTGAATTTGTTTATTATATTTCATAACTAATTAGGAAAAATCATGCTCATATAATATAAATTTTTTACTAACAAAACAACAATGCTTTTTTTTTTTTACAGTAAATAATATTATATATCATGAAAAAAAAAAAAACAAACAAACAAATAAACAAAACAAACAAAATACATATATAATACTAATACTACTATTAAATTAGTATTTTAACCCGATATATATATACAATATAATATATATGAAAATCTTTTTTTTTTTTTTTTTTTAATCTCTTAATAACATAAATAAAAACAACTTATTCAATTAATATTTTTTTATTTTTATCATTAAACTGAATATATATATACATATCTATGGTAATGTTTAATTAAAAAATACAATATTGATATAAAACCAGTAACATTTTAAACATTTATTAATTAAAAAAAAGATAGATAATAAACCCCCTATAGAGAACTTATAATTAATAATGTCACCACTAGGAAAATTCTTGACCTTTAACAAAACCCTTTGGACCATTCTACTGATTTTGGGTAATATGTTAGTACTCTTTTTGATTATATTCTCAGGTACTACAAACAGTTTCCCTATCAACAGAATCTACATGGTTCAAGCTGACACCAGTAAGATAAACTCCACCAGTGTTTCCACCAAATTTGACACTTCCAGATGGACTTTCTGGGGTTTGTGTGGTGTTAGAGATGGCCATACTTACTGTGAGACTGGTAAGAACGGTGTTTCTTTATCTCCAGCCTACCCAGTATCTCCAGTTGACAACTTTGGAACCACTCAAAACATTCCATCAAACTTCATTAAAAACAGAGACACTTTCTACTACTTGTCCAGATTCAATTTCTGTTTTGTTCTTATTGCCTTGGTCTTCCAAGGTGTTGCCGGTATGGTTTACTTTTTCCATTGGTGTTCTGATAGTTTCATCAAGATCACATGGCTCTTCCAAATTATTGCCGCTGTCTTCTCCTCTGCTGCCGCCGCTTGCACAACCCCTGTTGCCGTTATGAGTAAAACAGCCTTTAATAAGTCTTCTAAAGTTGCAGGTCCAGGTAAGGCCAAGATTGGTGCCGTTTACTTGGGTTGTATCTGGGCCTCCTGTGCTTGTAGTATATTGCTCTTCTTCATCATTGGTTACTCCTTCCTAAAGAAGATCTACAAGGCTCACAGAGATTATGTAGAATTGCAAAAAGTCAAGAAGGATGCTCAAAAGTATCAAGAATTGGTCAATGGGCAAAACCAACCAGTTAATGATAACTACACTTACCCACAAGCACACACTCACTTTGACACTAATGACCAATTGGAAATGCAATCTGCTATGGACTCTTCAGACAACAAAATAATCAATAATGCCAACAACCATTTAGAACAACCTTTGGAAGGTGGTGTTTTGAATAATGACACTAAGAAATTAGGAGTTTCAAGAAACAACACAGTCAACACCGCTTCCTCTTCAAGACACTCCATCTCACAACTGTCCAATGGAGGAAACCATTCCAAGTACGGGATCAAGTTTTTCTCAGTTAGAGACCAAAAATCCAGAAATGATTTAAAGAAAGAAGATGAAAGTGAATATTAAATATAATTGACTTTTCTTCTTTTTCTCTTTTTCAAAGACTTGTGTCTGTCTGATCTTCAATTTGTTCTTTTTTTTTAAAATAAATATAAAAAAAAAGGAATCAAATAATAAACCTTATAACAATTCATTGTAAAAAATAAAATTAACTACTTATAATAATAATAATAATAAATAAATCAAATAGAATTAAAAAAATATGTGTATGTTTTTTCCCCAAAAAAAAATCAGCGTCACCAAAGCCAAAGTCCACCTTCTATTATCACTATTATTTAATAAATAAGTACATAGAATGAAGGGTCTTGTGTGTTTATCATCACTGGTTTAAGAAGAAGAAAAAAATATAAACATAAAAAACCCCTAAATACCCTAGATCTTCTAATTTTCTAATCTTCTATAATTAATTCACTCTTCTTTCTTTAATCTTTTTTTTTTTATTTTTATTCTCCGTTAGAATTCCCCATATATTTATTTTTCTCTTTTTTCAGATAAACTTATGATTTTAAAAAAATCAATAAAAAAGTTTGTTTTTTTATATATATCTTTAATAAAATCACCCTATTTCATTTCATTTCATTCAATTTCAATCACTTCTTCAAATTCTCCATCCTTTTCAAAACAACATTGACAAACTCCTCTATAGCCACATTACCAAAAACACCCCTTTCTCTAAAACAAGACAAGTACCTAGCTATTTTGTCATTCAGCTCATCTGTGTTTCTTATGGTGTCATCTTGAAGCAGTCGTGGATCGAGACATAACAACTGGTATATTTTATGTAAGTGATACTTGACGGTTGTGTATTTGAGGAGTTCTTTGATATCTTGGGATTCAAGAAGGGATTTGTATTCTGTGTATAGTTCACTATCGTAATTTCCTAACTTATCTGAACATTGTGTTGATTTATTAGTGTCTTTACTAGTATCACTGATCAATATATCTTCATTATTATTGTTTTCTAGTTTTAAATTTGTATCATTACTACTATTATTATCATTATTATTATCGTCCTTCTCTACTTCCACTTCCTCTTTAATATCTTCTTTCTTTTCTATTTCAGATATATGTTCAGGAGTAGAGTTATGCAATTTGAAACATTCCATACTGCATATCTTCACAATGTTTTTTTTACACTTGGAACATTTATACTTGTACTCCTTCTCTTTGCAAACGTCACATTTATTACTCTCTTTCTTGTTAAGATTGGTATTTCTTGTATTATTGTTTCTATATCCTTTCTTGATGTTATTATTACTACTATTAGTACTGTTGTTGTTATAACTTACTGCCATAATCTTTATATTTTTTCTTTTTTAATCTCTTATTAATATGTTATTTGTTGGTATCTATAACACATATAACATTTTTTGATATTATACTATATATATGTGTGTATGTATATATTTTTAATATCTTAATAGTACTCATCTCTATAATATCAACTAGTATAGTTACAGATATATAAGAAATAGAAGTTATCAAGAAATAAAAAGTAGATTCTTTTTTTCTCTATCTCTCTCTATCTTTAATTTTAATTTCTTTTTTTTTTTTTTTTTGACTTGTTAGATCATGTGATTATTGTTATCTTTAATAATAATATATAATATATAATAGTAGTTGTTGTTCTAATATCATGTGAATCAATATATAACAGATAATTCTATATAGTATATAGATTTATATTATATATTATCTGTTTATTAGTAGTAGTTATAAGAGTGATAATCTTTAGCAATAATACAAATGTATATTAGATACAAGGCTATTTATTCTTTTTTATTTATTATAATATGTAAATAATATTATAATAATGTATATGTATTTTTTACCATGCATATGTTCTTTTCTATCTCTCTCTGTGTTATTATTTTTCTTAACTTCTTTCTTTCTAATTATAACTAGTTTATATTAAAAATAAAAAAATAAAAATATATACATCACACACACATACTTTATACATATTCTCACACATTCAACCCACGTGTATTTAACTACATTATATTATAATATTATTATTTTTCAAAAGGTTAATATTTAATAATATTGATAAAAAAAAAAAAAAAATTTTATATATGTATGTACATAAAATTTAAGTTATAATATAATGAATAAATAAATAATACAATATAATGAAAAAAAAGAGGCAATCTCTTTATTAATAATATATATCATACTAATTATTTATTATATTTTTTTACATACACTATATATATATACACTGTATAAAGACTTTTTAATAATTACTCAACTATATACATATACATACATGTAAATTAATTAATCAAATAAATAAATAAAACAAAAAAAAACCAAACCGAATTATTATCTATAATATTTACAAAAAAAAGATAAAAAAATGCTGTTTGGTGTTAAGTTAGCTAGCAGTGTTTATCCTCCATGGAAGGACTACTATATTGACTATGATGGTCTTAAGGATGCTTTAAAAGAAGAAGAAACAAAAAACAGTTTAAAAGAATCATCCAAAAATGGTAAAAACTCATCAGCTACAGGAAAGAGAAAGACAAACAAATTCAAATGGACTGATAAGAATGAGGGAGTGTTTGTAGATTTGTTGGATAAGGAATTGGAAAAAGTCTATGGATTCCAAGTTAAAACATACAACGAAGTGTTGAATATTTTAAATGACCTTGAAGAAAAGGATGTCATTGGTGATGATGAAAAAATCGATAATGATAACAAACTCCATGTTGCCGATTTCCAAAAGATTTTAGAGGATTGTTTAACCAAATCTCAGGAACTTGATAACTTTTCAAGATTGAACTATACAGGGTTTATTAAAATCGTTAAAAAACATGACAAATTACATTCAAACTATCCATCTGTTAAGGCCCTTTTGAATGTCAGATTAAAAGAGTTGCCCTTCCATAGTGAAGAGTACTCTCCATTACTCTACAAGATTTCATTTTTCTACAACTTGTTTAGAGACACCAATGGTACCAATGATATCACTCCTAGCTTTTCAAAGTCATTCAAACATTCCTTCTCAAAATCTGCATCCATTTCAAAGAGCGCTAAATTGAACTCTATAGCTGCCTTAGAGGAGTCTCACTTTGACACTTTTAAGTTTTGGGTTCACCCAGACAACCTCATGGAAGTTAAGACTAGAATCTTAAGACACTTGCCTGTCTTGGTCTATGCTGCCAATCCTAGTGCTGAAGGTGGTGATGAAACTAATTTTATAAACCAAGTTCCTACAAGTATCAATGATATTGTCCTTATCGATGAAGATAACCAAAAGGAGATCTCCACCCAATTGAAATCATCCAAGAGTAACAGCTCATCATCAAGCTCTGATGGAGAGGGTAATGACAATGACTTAGACACATTGCCTCAATTGGGACCTAAACTTAAAGAAGTTATTGCTAAAGGTAAGAAGAACGTTGAATACTTTGACCCTGTTATCACATGCATATACTTTGACAATGAAAACTTAGAATACTACAATAACAAGTTGTTGAAGTTTGGAGAGTATGCCAGTTTGAGATTAAGATGGATTGGTAGATTGGTCAATAAGCCAGATGTTGTTTTGGAGAAAAAACAATTTGTCAACACAAACTCAACTATGGCCCAATCTGAGCAGATGTCTTCAAAGACAGACAAGTCCTCATCTAATCAAGATGACGATTATGTCCACACTAAGTTAAACATCAAACCTAAATTTATTTCAAGCTTTATCAATGGACAAAAGGATTATGAACAAAATCTTATTTATAAACTAGAAAGATCTAATAACAAACCTTCTGTTATTGAAGCCACTAAAGTTATATGTGAGAACTTGCAAAAGACCATAGTTGAGGATCACTTAGAACCAGTGCTAAGAACAATGTTTATTAGAACTGCCTTCCAAATCCCAGATGACGAGAGAATCAGAATCACCATTGACTCTGATATCTTGTTCATCAGAGAAGATGCCTTTGACCATGAAAGACCTATCAGACCTTCAGACAGCTGGCACAATCCTGTTTTGGACTCCTCTGCTTCAAACCCATTGAAATATTTGAGACAAGGTGAGTTCAGTAAGTTCCCATATGCTCTCATGGAAATCAAAGTCAAAAGACCCTCCAACAGCAATGGAAACAGATTCTCCTCTCCTGCAATGTATACTTCAAAACACTCCCAATGGTTATCAGACTTGACAAACAGTCATTTGGTCAAGGAAGTGCCAAACTTCTCCAAGTTTGTTCAAGGTATGGCTGTCTTCCACTCTGGAGATGACGACAAGGTTGATGCCTTGCCTTACTGGTTCTTAGATATTGAAAATGGAATCAAGATTGATCCTCAGCAGGCCTTTGAAGAAGAACAGAGAAAGCTTGCAAAGCAGCTAGAACAAGAGAGAAGACAATCCAGAATCAAAAGACTCTCTATGGTTGGTAGCACAATTTTGGAAGAGGAATTAGATGAAAATAAAACCTCACAAGAATCTAAGTCTTCACTCTTGGAAAACTTACAAAAGGGTGCCAGTTTGCAAAAAGAACAGAAAAACAAGAAAGATTCTAGTAATACAGGAAAGAATCAAGATACTGTTGTTGATGTAGTAGAAGAGGAAGATCAAGATGATGATGAAAGTGACGATGACTTTGATGAAGAGGAGTTTTTAAACATCAACAGAAAGAAAACAGCCAATATGCTAAGTATATTGACCAACTCAAAGCTTTCAAACATAGATTCTGAAGATGAGGAGGTGGTTTTACCAGCTGGTGTAGAGAAACCAAGCTATTACTTAAAGAACGCAGGACCTTTGAAGATCGAAGCCAAAGTCTGGCTAGCCAATGAGAGAACCTTCAACAGATGGATGCATGTTTGTGTGTTGATGTCATTGTTGACTTTCACCATCTACAACTCTGCCAAGTCTGCCAACTTCCCCCACCTGGCCAATATCCTGGCGATAGGCTACTTTATCCTGACATTGCTGTCCATTGGATGGGCTTACAAGATATACTTTTACAGATTCAATGTCATCAAAAGCAGATCTGATGACCATCTCGATGCCCCATTGGGTCCTGTGATTTTAGCCGTTTGTGTGGGGTTGTCTATAGTGTTTAACTTTGTGGCTGCATTTAAGGAGGCATCCAAGTTTGTGAATGCAGCTGAGCAGGTGGGTGATGTGACTACTTTTATGGTCAACAATGCCGTGCATCCAAGATTCATCAAGCAGGAGTTGCCTGGACATTTGAAGCCTATTCAAAAATGGATCTTTGAATTAGTCAACAAGCTTTAAAATTCATTGATACAAAAATAAAAAAAAAAACGTTAATCTTACACATAAATAAATATATATATATAAATAAACACTAATCTTTTTTTTTTTTCTTTATATGTATATATATTCAATTGATTTTTTTTTAACCGTTGTGACTCTGTTATTTTTTTCTATTGATATGTATGAAGTTATCTCCTTCAGAGAAAGATAATCTGTATTTACTTAGTCTTTTTTTTTTTTATTTTTCTCATTGTTTTTGGCATTTCTTTAACTGTGGTGTGAGTTTTTTTTTTTTTTTTTTCTACTTTTTCTACTTTCTCTCTTAAGTTTTTTTTCGGGTTACATTTTTGTGAAAATTATAATTGTATCTATGATTTTTTTTTTCTTTCTTTCTTTCTTTCTTTTTACTACATACTTCCCCCACACATAACACTTGCATAACATAACATAACATTTGAAACCAATATGTTTATGTTGTTGTTTCCCTCAAAGCGTGACTAAACTCATTTATGATATATTTCAATGTTCTCTTCTACTCCTATCATAACGATATAAAAATTCAGCAAAAAAAAAAAATAATTATCAAATGACTAAAAAAAATATATATATATAATAATTAAGTCCGATGTTATTATTTACTATTATTAATAAAAAAAGGCAATAGACAAAATATATCCAAAAATAATAATAATAATATGTGAAAGAAAAGAAAGAAGAGAGAAAAAAAAAAAAAAGAAATGTTATAAGAAACTAGAAAAACATAATTAATGAAAGGACAATTTGAAACTTTTTAGTTTTTTTTTTTTACTTTTACTTTTACTTTTTTTTTCATATATATGTATAAATCTATGTATATTTTTTTATTCAAATAATACTTATATGGATGTTATTATAAAACTAACTTTTGTCATATTTTCCTCTTGAATTTTTACAGAATATATATAACTTATTTAATTTTTTTATTATTTATTATATATTTATTAATCTCATATGAGTATAAAACCCAACGATCTCTTCTAACAAGTTACTAATATAAACCCTTTCTCTTTTAGTTCTCTAAGAAAAACAAGTTTTAACAAAAATAAAAAAAAGAAACCCTTCTCTCAAACAATCACCATAAGTTTTACTCAACATATAATTAGTTGTTTGTCAATAAGTTAAAATCTGCTCTTTATTTTTTTTTTATTCTTCTACTACTACTCTTTTTCAAAAAAAAAAAAAATAAATTATAAATAATTACAAGTAAATATATATATATATTCAAATAAATATAAACTTCAATATGTCCGGACAACCAGATTATGTATCAAGATATGAGCTAGAAAACATGAAGTTACAGATGGCCCCAGCAAGATTGAATTCCAGAGTGTTTTTTGGGCCATTGAATGCAATGACAAACTTAAAATTCATCTCAGACAACAACATCAAGCATTTTATAACAATCAATATACCAACCAGTCTTTCGATGAAATACTGCGAAAAGATCCCCTTGAATATCAATGACTACACTCTAATAAACTTTGATGCCAATTTAGTAGGGTCTCAAAACGGCATGAGCGATGACTTGGTGCGCTATAGCCAAATATACTCTAGCAATTTGAAGAGCTTTATCAAAGAGCACCTGCCTGTGTGTTCTGATGACATATACTCCATGTCCTCCCTGCATCACTTAAGCAACAACATCATACCGTGTGTTGGATATGAAAGAATCACAGTGTTCAATGATTTCATGACTATTCTGCAAGCTAGTGATCAAAACATGTATGGGAACTGTTGTGTGGTATCATCAAACGGAAACGATGTGGATCTCTTTGTGCTGTTGGCGTCTGTAGTTTTGAAAGAAAACTTGTCGTTGAAATTAGACTCTGTCATTTTACACTTGCAAATACTAAGACCATCAATGAAGGCCATCACATTCAACAAAGTCCAATACTACCAGGGATTCATCCAATACTGTGAACTTATAAAATCTAAAACATGGTCCGTATACTTAAAAACAGAGCAACTTCAGAGAGAGAAAAAGAAAGTCATGGAAAAGAGAAACTTCTCTTACAAAAGATATGACACGGAAGACATGGATCAGTACAACGATAGCAATGAGGACTACGAGCAATACAATGAGGGGAACCATAGCGATGATAGCTGCAATAAACTTATAACACCAACCTCTGCCTTTGACCAGTATGAAAACCTCCAAAACATCTACCCGGATAGAGTCTTTAAAAGAATAAGATACAACAATGCGGAATAATCCAATTTTCTTTTTATCTCTCTCTTTTTTTTACTCAATATTTTTTTTAAAAAAAAAAATCTTTATCTTGGGGTCTGTAGGAATCACTCCAATTTTTTTTATATTAGGGTTTAGATATATACATTTGTGTATATATGATTATATATTACCATTCTGAATTACAGTTATTTGTGCAATTAAAAAAAAAAAAGAACAATGAAAAATCTAAAAGATGTTATGTATCTATTATTTTTCTACTCTGAATAATAATACAATCTTATTTTTTGTTTATTTTTCAAGTTTTAGTGAACTTTTTTATATGATTGTTAATGATACATAAAAGTGATGTATATTGCTTTTTTTTCAAACGTCTTGTTATTTCTCATTATATGATTTGTTCTGTCTTTCAGGTACTTTAATTTTAAAACAAAAAAAAGAAACAGAAAAAATGGAGTTTATGGATGGCTTTTAACATTGCATGTGGTGTAAACGCGAAACATTTCTTCACTTTCTTCAGTTTATTTAATTTTTTTTTGTTTTTTTAGTTTTTTTTTTAAATCCTGTTAATTCCGTTGTGTAATTATGAATCTCCCATTTATTTTTTTTTTTTTTCTTTAACTCTTTTTATTATTATTTTTAAATTATTTCATACAAGTATATGTTTATTTATAAATACTTAGCAGTATCATGGTGTATTTATATATTGTAATTTATACTTGTTTAACCATTTTCTATCAAGAGTTGTTTGTACTAAAGTCAATTCATGATTTGCTTCATTAAACATATCAATAGAACAATAGATTAAAGTTGATAAGATATTCCGCCCAAGAGATATATACAGCGTTGTTTTCATCTAATATCACAAGTGAATTTAAACCAACTTCATCCTGTTTCATTCTTTATTATATATATATTTATATATATTTATATATATTTGCTCTTTTTTTAAAGAAATCAATGATAAAGACTGGTAAAGACACTACAATGTTTGTTTTTAAAATTAAAAAACTTCATACTTTAAATTTAAACAAGAACATAAATTCTTTTTCTTTTATATTATCACAAAGAAGTTATTCACTACCCATTAATAAAAAACCCCCAATATTCGCTTCCATAAAACAAATAGATCCAGAGTATAAAACGTTAGAAAAGACATGTAATTGTTATTTAACAAATTTGTTTGAGAAAGACAGTGAAAATTCAGAAAGATTTGCAGAGATTAAATTAGATGAAGTTACAGATCGAAAAACCCCCCTTCTTAATGCTGAACCCATTTCTGAAATTCCACATTTTGACAGACACGTTTTGCTCTTGGACAACTATAAACTTGATGATGGATCAGTTAAAGATAGATATTTACAATGGAAATCTAAAATTGAAACTGTTGATATGTTCCCATACGATTTGATCAAAAGATTAAAAGATAAGAACAGAGAGGCACTTTCCCACTCTTCCAAGGATTCAATAGATAAGTTAGCCACTCTAATGGTGAATGTAGTTGATCTCCTTAGTGTATGTCCTGATATCAATGAATATAACCCCTCCATCTTGCAAGGAAACAGTTATTTGATATTATCCATTCCTGATTGGAAAATATTGAAATTTGATAGAGAAAGTATAAATGAAGCTATAGATCTTCTTAACTGTAAAGAGAAAATTACAGAACAAATACAATCTCTAAAATCTAAAGGGGTGGAAGTATACGATTTTCAAGATTTGTTCAACAACAATAACAAACCAAGAGATAAACTAATGCTAGTGTGTGGACATAACCAAAGGGATAAACGGTGTGGAATGATCAGCAAGGAAATTTTAAAAAAAGATATACATCTAGGAATGGGAAATGTAAAGGGTTTTATTTCACATATAGGAGGACATAAAAATGCAGGAAATATGATTTTTTATCAAAGAAGTGAAATAGGAATCCATGATATGGGAGTTTGGTATAAACACGTGACGCCTCAGAATGTAGGAATAATATTAAAAAGTTTGATAAATGATAATACCATTATAAAAGAGTTTTACAAAGGTATGAATACCTTTTAAAAAATAATAGTCAAAAAGAGTTCCTCTTTATTCTTCTTCTTATTCTTTTATTAATCTCCTATTAATATACATTTAATAGGTAAGGAGAGAGTGTGTTCTGGTTTATTTCTGTTCCTTTTTCTATCTTTCTTCTATTTATAATTTGCTATCTTGTCAAATAGGACTATATATAGATATGTTTTATTAGTAGTAGTGTATTCCTTTATTAGTTTCTATTATATGATCAAATGATTGTTGACTATGTTTTTATAATTTTATATTTTGTATAACATGTGTGTGTTATTGAATAGTATCCTATTAAGTGTGTTCTCTCAGTATAAATTAATGTGTTAATATATATATATTGTAATGTTTTTTTTTCAGTTTGATCATTAAAGGTCTCTTCTATTTTGTTACATATAGTATTACTATAATAAAAAGAAAAAAAAAGGGCTTTTATTAATCAACCAACCACTTCCCTCTTTATTCTTTATTAATTATTTTTTTTTTTTTT
>JAJMDK010000289.1:0-26685 GCA_030573515.1 Hanseniaspora jakobsenii
AAAAAAAAAAAAAAGAAAAACAACAAAATTTTTTTTATTTTTTTTTTATCTTCTACCTAACTTCATTTGTTAGTATAATCAACAATATAAAATTTGTAATAATTACATTAACCAAAAAGATAATAATGCATACCACGTGACTATACTTTTTTATATTCCAAATGAATGTATTATAAACTAACATCAAATTACAAGAGATTAAATGCTAGTGTAATCCATAGTTTAAGAAGTAATAGATGACTGAAAGATATAAAAAGTTTAATATAAGACTTTCTACAAGTTAACAAAGACAACATTAATGTTATTTTTAAAAACAAAAAACATAATAGACTTTAATATGACAGATATATAAGAATTACTACATTTTTTATAAAAAACATAATACTAATAACAATTGAAAAAAAAATGTAATGCTCAGATTATATTTGGAATTATTTCTTGTAATATTGTAAAAAGTGTTTAACAGGAGTAATAATAAAATAAAAATGTTATTTAGATTTCTTCCAATTTAAAAGAGGCACTTTTAACTTTGTCTAGATTTTCAATAATACTGTGAGCTCTAGATACAATATCCTTATGTGGTAAATTAATCTGTTCAGTTTCTTCTTCTTCATCATCTTTTTTGGTCTTATTATTCTTTTTAGCTGAAGACTCAGTACTTTCCTTTTCTTTATCTTCTTCTACTTGTTCATCATCGTTCAACATTTTAAGCATGTGCTCTCTTTGTTTAGCCACACCTTCGTTCCAGTTGTGTAATATAGACCAGCTTTTTTCTATAAGATCTTGTTTTATTTTACTTTCACTAGGCAAATTTATATAGTACTCAACCAATAAAGGATCATATATTTTTGGAATGGTCAATGTATCCTGTGTTTTCTTGTCTTCAAAACTGTATGTGTTTTTTAATAACCAAACTTGTTTATTTTTGTTGAATTTCCATGATTTAATCGTAGTGTCTTTCAAATCCATGTTCTTCTTAACGTTCTCTTGTTCAACTATAACCTGGGGCAGCTCCTCAACAGAGTATTTGTAGATGTAATACTCTATCAAATACTTTAATTGATCCTTTAAGAAGGTTGACGTTAGATGTATCTTCTTCTCATCCTTGTTAGTTGCCTTTTCTTTGTTTCTGCTTTTTTCTTTCTTCTTCTTATTGACTTTGTTTTGTTGGTTTAATATGTTCTTTTTGTCTCTCTTTGTTAAGATGCTGTCAGTGGCTAAATGTTTGACAACTTTCAATGAATCATTCACAGATGAAGGTTTATGAGATTCTTTGATTTCTTTCAAATTTAACTTTCTTTTCCAAGCTGGAATATTTTCATCAGTAGACATTCTTTGATTGTTTTGTTTCTGGTGTTTTTATAATTGGGTAAGTGTATCAATTTATTTTATTTACTAATTAAAAGTTTAACTTAGATAATTTATAAAGTGATATCTCTACTATATTTATATTTTTTGTCAATGTTTATTTTTAAAAAAGAAGATGTAATGATAATATATTGAAAAGATGACCTGAGAAGCAATGTTGTTATTATATTTGTAAATAATTAGATCGTATAATTTTAATTGCTTTTTTTTTTTTTTTTTCAACTTTAACTTTTAACATCATGAAAGGGAAAAAAAAAAATATTAATATTAATTACGAGACCAATAAAAATAGTCACGTGCAACATGTGACTAAACTATGAATGACGGGAAATGGATCTTACTTTCCCCTTTCCCCTTGCATTCGTATAAACAAACAACACATATATTTACGATTAAATAAACACAGCAAGATTATAGTACATTCAATAAATACTTTATGTTTTTAATATCTAATACATTGTTTAAAGTTCAAAAATAAAACAATTAACAATACAAATATTAAATATGTCTACATATGTAAAAGAAAAAAAAAGGTAAAATAATTTTTTATTTTATTTTAAAAAGGACTCATTATGTAAATTATATATCATTAAATTTATTTGTCAGATAAAGCGACAACACCTGGTAAGGCCTTACCTTCTAATAATTCTAAGGAAGCACCACCACCAGTAGAGATGTGAGATAACTTGTCAGCACCACCGAACTTCTTGGCAACAGTAGCGGTATCACCACCACCAACAATGACGGTAGCACCGGATTCACAAGCCTTGATACAAGAGGCTAACATAGCCTTGGAACCACCTTGGAACTTTTCGAATTCGAAAACACCTGGTGGACCGTTCCAGACAATGGTCTTAGCTTCAACAATGGCTTCGTTGAATAATTCTCTAGACTTTTCACCAGCATCTAAACCTTCCCAACCGGCTGGGATACCGTCAGCGGCAGAGACTAACTTGGTGTTGGCTTCTGGAGAGAAGTCGTCACCACAAACGTAGTCAACTGGTAAGACAATCTTAACGTTGTTCTTCTTGGCCTTTTCAATTAAAGATGGGACAATTTCAGCACCCTTGGCATCAAAGATGGAGTTACCAATTTCTTGGTTGTCAATAACCTTCTTGAAGGTGAAGGCCATACCACCACCAATGATGATAGTGTTAACCTTGTCTAATAAGTTTTCAATCAATAAAATCTTATCAGCAACCTTGGCACCACCTAAGATGGCTAAGAATGGTCTTTCTGGGTTTTCCAAGGCCTTACCAAAGTAGGATAATTCCTTTTGCATTAAGAAACCAGCAGCTCTGGTGTCTAATTCGAAACCAACCATGGAGGAGTGGGCTCTGTGGGCAGTACCGAAGGCATCGTTGACGTAGATGTCAGCAGTGGAGGTTAATTGCTTTCTGAACTTTTCAACTTCTTCCTTGGAAGCCTTGATCTTTTCACCGTCAACCTTCTTGGAACCTTCTTCTTCAATGTGGTATCTCAAGTTTTCTAATAAAACAACGGAACCTGGAGCGGCAGCGGCTAAAGCAGAGTCAACTTCTTCACCAACACAGTCGTTTAAGAAAGTAACTGGCTTACCCAATAACTTGGATAATTCTTCAGAAACTGGCTTTAAGGAGTACTTGGCAACTCTTTCACCGTTTGGTCTACCTAAGTGGGAGGCTAAGACAACGTACTTTGGAGATTGTTCTAAAACGTATTGGATGGTTGGTAAAGCAGCAACAATTCTTTGGTTGTTGGTGATCTTCAAATCAGCGTCTAATGGGACGTTGAAATCAACTCTGATGAAAACTCTCTTACCTTCGAAAGAGACATCCTTGATAGATAATTTGTTAGATAAAGACATATTTATTGTAAATTTTTAGGTGTTTATATTTTCCTATCGATAATTCGATGGTTATTTCTTTTATTCTTTTTACTTAGGAAAATTTTCAATTTTTATAGATAATAAAACATATTGAAATAAAAATATAAATACATTTATATAAATCATTAATGAACCATTGCTCTTCTTATATATATATGATTATAATTTGAACCTTTAATTACCAAAGGTGTTATTATTATGAAAATTTTTTTATTATTATTAACAAAATAACCTCCTTATTATTCCCTCACTATTAAAACAACAACAACATCTAATACCTCTACTAATAATGGTTGTATTATTCCTTTAATTTTTATTTTTAAAGTATGAGAAAAAAGAGACCACCAATATAATTTTTGTTTAATTTTTTATTTGTTTAAAATTTTTTTAACAACAATAACAATAATAATAAAATTATCAACAACAATTACAGCAATAATGACATATAAAAATATATTCTATTGTAAGTAAGTAAGTAACATGTTATTATCTTGAATTGAAGTACATCCTTAATATTTGATATACACATATGTTCCACTATATTTAAAAAATATTAGTAAACAAATATTTTTTTATAGGTGTGTATTATGTTCTTGTGAAATAATTATTTTATACATATATATATATTTTTTATCAGTGGAACTTCATTATTGTATATTATTACAACATAAAAGTATTTAAAATATAAAAAATAAACCATATAAAATAAAATTAAGATACTCAAAGCACGTGATCAAGCTATGTTATTAGCTACTATACACACATACACTTAATTAATCATGTGAGTGTGTGTAACTTATCTATTTCAAATTTTCAATTTAAAATATTATAAACACTAATCAAACAGCATACATATATATAGAATGGTATAGATTTATAGAAATTATACACACCAACAATTTCAAAAATAATCATAAAAAATAGTTTAATTAATTAACATATCTTTATTTCGTATATAATTCGCTTTTCCAAACTATTTCTTTATTTATAATTTAATTTATATTTATATCATATCTACATAGAGTGTTGAAAAATAAAATGAAGTGAAAAAAAAAAAAAAAAGAAAGAAAAAAAGAAACCCTATTGCAATTGTACGTAGTTTGCAGGGAAGATACCTTCATTTCCATTCATCTCTCCTGTCCACCAGTCATTTGAGCTTTCTGATTTCTTGATGATATTGATGACATCTCCCTTTCTAAACGATAAATCTCCATCCTCTTCCCCTTCAAAGGTGTATAAAGCCACAGCCTTTGGTGTGCTTGATAATCCAAAGTCAGGCTTCGTGCTCTTTGGTGGTCTGGTGTATCTAGGCTCTCTATCGTAGATATCGTCTTCCCACTTGCTTTTGGAGTTATGTACAGATGATGTTGTTTGTTCATCCCTTCTGGATGTGCCATAGTTTCTTGTGCTTCTTGTAGATCCACTTCTTGCTCTTCCTTGTGATCTGTAATAGCTTCTGGCAGAGTTTTCGTCTTGTCCACCAACACCATTACTGCTATAGTCATCCTCATCAGAGTATTGTCCCATTGATTGTCTTGTATATCTGTTACCCCTAGTTCCCATATAATTGTCTCCGTATTCTCTTCTGTAACCTTCTAATTCATCATCAAAATTGCTTTCTTCAGAATCATAGTCATAATCATCTTGGCTGGAAAAGGATGCTCTGGATCTTTGAGAGGACATGTTTCCATTGCCTACATCATAGGAGAAGGCCCTGCTTTCCAATAATCTATACAATGGTTCTGCAAACTCAGGTGGCTCAACCCTACCTGATAAAATCATTTTAGCAGTACAAGTCGGACCATATACTTTTCTGTTACACTCTCTTCTTTCTAATAATACAGACCCTTCCAATGAGACACCGGCAAAGGCACCTTTAGTCTTTGCATAAGAAAAGATGGATGCTGCAGACTTATGGTTGGCTGCAATGGAAGCCTCACCGGATCTTCCAACCATACCTGCAGCAATGGACAGATTACCCCCAAGGGTCACTGAACCAAATTGCTTGAAGGAATTGACTGCAGCATCAGTCATCAAACAAAACACAAAATCAGTCAATTCACCACCAACTTGTCCCCCTGCGGAACCACCACCTAGAAGAACACCTGATGGCCCAGACCAGGACCCATCTCTTAGTCTGGATATAATGACTCCTGAACCTACTCTTCCACCAAACAGGAAAGCTCCCTTTAAAACGGTTAAAACTATTAAACCTTTACAGTTTTTCAAAACATGAGGAGGGATCAAATCATTAGGTCCTAATACTTGGTTTGGTTTGATGAATGATCTTAAAATGTTTGTAGCCTTTTTTGTCTCGTTCTTTAATGATCTTGGAATCGGATTATTAATACCCATTTTAATATTATTATTTATTTTTTTCTATATAAAAACTTGTTCTTGTTTTTATCTTTTGGTTTATAAATATGTATTAATATATTTTTTGGGTTTTATAATTATTTGAGATTAAAAGATTGATTAAGAATATATGAGTTTTATGAACTTTCAATAAATGTTGTTTTATAGATTTAATTATTTTAAACACCTTTATTAATTTCTCTTAGAGAAAATTAAAAAAATAAAGGTGTTTTTAACACAACCGAATTTATAAATAAATATATTACATTTTTTTTCATATAATCTTAGAGAGAGAGAGAGGGGTGGGATTAAAGGATAAATGAAAATAATATATTTTTTACACACACATATATATTTTTTTTAAATAGTATTTTTATTTTTATAAGACAATATTTAATTAGAATGTATGATCACGTTATATATATTATATAATTATATAATTATTATCATTAGTCACATGCTCAATTAATAATTATAGATATACTTTACTATTATAAGGTATTATTAATATTATTATTATTAGATAATAATTCAATTTAAATACTTCTATTATCTAAGTGTATTATACATAAAAATAAAAATAAAATATTAGTAACGTGACTGTTAATCGTATTTATATCTACACTATAAATTATAAATTATTATAAAAGCTAAAAAAGAAAAGAAATTATTTTATTTTTATCATTAACTTCGGTATAAACAAAATCTTCAATATATACTTTTTTAAACTTTAAATTTTATATTTTATATTTTTTTTATTAAAAATCATATTCAACTAAATCTATTTATTAATTAAAGGAAGAAAATAAAAAACTACAACTCATATTAAAAATATACAAGAGAGATCATCTAAAACCTTAATTTAGATACCATAGGCATCTTACCTTATAACAAAACAAAAAAAAATAAAATAAAATAAAAAAGTAATTTGCAATTACCCTTATTCTTAGTTTCGTTTTTTTTTTTTCTGCAATGGAAGATTTGTCAAAAAACATAATATCCACTAACTCTGACTCAACAAACACAGATATGGCTTCCGTTACAGATATAGGCAATAATGAGTCTTTCTTACCCTCAACTTCAACTACACCATCATCGAAATCATCTACCCAAAGTAACTCTGGACAAACTTGTTTAGTATGTAGAAGAAGAAAAATCAAATGTGATAAAACTAAACCTGTTTGTATGAAGTGTATCAAATATAATGCAAGTATGGAATGTGTGTATGAAGACAAAAAGAAAAAAAAGAAACCTGCCAAATCAGCATTAACAACAACAACATCATCATCATCATCGAAAATATCAAAGGGAAAGGGACAACAAACAAGTAATAATAATAATAACAAGAACATAAATGGATCTTCCATATCAGGTAACAATGGGATAGATAATTATGCAGACATTGCTGAAGCTAAAGCTAGAATTGATGCTGCTCTTGAGGGGAATATTCACAGAGAATATAATGATTCTCCATTGGCATCAAGCATTCCACAAAAGAGAGCAAGAGCACCAGTATCTAAGTTGGACAACTCATCTGTTGGTATGGAAAGGACACCTTTGCTTACTCTCACTGATGCCGATCAAAACTCTAAGACGATTTATCTATCAGATAAAGATAATATCATCAATAAACAACAAATAAGCAAAATGGGTGTAAACTACATTAACCCAGTCATGAACACCATGCAACAGCGAATGTACAATAGAAGAAACTCTAGACTGCTTTTAGAAGAGGAAAGGGAGAAGTTGATATCAGAACACGAACAATTGAGTCAGATTGCATTGGACAAGACTAACACCCCTGATCAAGTAGAGCCTACATCAATCATTTCAACAATTCAAAGAGAAAACCCAGGTAAAATTTCAGGTAAATTTGCCGATTTGAGTATCATTGTCCAAAAAAGAATGAAACGACAAAGACTCCTCTCTGAGCTTTCACAACTTAAAAAAAAACTAGAAACTATGGAGTACCTTATCGATGGTTCTATTCAAGAGGAAGAGATGGACCTTGAGGAACTTGAAATGAAATTTGATCGTTATAATCCAAGAGAGTATGATATATCAAATTCTAACTCTCCTATTAATAACGAACAAGACCCAAGCTATATTGTCTTCAACAATATCTCAAAAATGTCCTTTTATGATGGCTTTGAACAAGTGACTGTTTTCAACTCTAGATTGAATTTCACAGCCCCATTAAGTTCTCAGGTGTTTTTGAAAAAAGACCCCTATGGAAAGGTTGTAAGCATTATGGTGGATAAGACCCTGCATGACTATGCAACAACTTTGGAAGTTAAGAAATCCAGTGAAAAATATGACGCATTAAGAGTCACAGACTCTAACTCATTGCCAAATTTAATCACTACTGCTAATAAATCAACACAAAAAAACAAAGACAGAAGAAACTCCCCACAAGGTCGAAAGAGCTCATCTAAAGGGAATATGGAAAACGTATCCACAAACTTAAACAAATCAGGTGAACAGGATGAACATGCCATCTATGAAGATAACCAATTTGAAAATGATGCGGATGAGGATGAAGATGAAGAGAGTAAAGACGAAGCAACAAATGAATTATTCAACAAGCAGTTCTTAGAAAATGAAGGTATCGATGAGATGAAGGCTATTATTAAGGAGGGTAAAATTGCTTATAAAGGTCAATCTGCAGATACTCTGAATGTATCTTCAATGGATGGGTTATATAACCAAAATGAAAGCAACTCTCAGGGACTAAAACATTCAAACAATAAAAAATTTGTCACTAGCAATCTCAGATCTGAGATTAAACCATATTCTAAAACTACTATAAATAGGGAAGGTTTGAATAGTCCATTAAATAGACATCATAGTAACGATGTGCAGTTTGTAAACTCACCTGCAAATAATTCCAAGAGTGATTGTGATATGGAGTATCAAAGTAATAACAATATAAATACCACTAATATTGAGCTAAATAAGAATCAAAAGGGAGAACAGACAACTAAAGACTTGAATCCAGAAAATCATCCTAATTTCTGGTCTAATTTAAATAAAGTATTGGCCAATATTGATAACAAGTCTATCAACACAGATGCAAATCTAAAATCTGAAAGAGTCCCAGAGGGGTTGTTTGGAAGTGAGCCGTCAATTGAGCATTTGTTAGTTTTACAAATCCAAGACATTTTACCTCCAGGAAAGATCATAAATATACACTGTAAAAACTATTTCAAAACTCCCATTCATGGTCTCTATCCTATAATCAATCAAGACTGGTGGATGGATACAATGCATAGACTTTTGGGATTCTCTGAAACACAATTGAACTCCGATTTGCCTCCAAAGGTCAACATTTCAAGAAGATTTGATATTGCAAAGCTGGCAACCCTTCTGGTGATAATGAGACTTTCATACCTAACCTATCCAGACACATTAGCTGAATGTGAAACTGATGAGGAAAGATTGGTGTTGAAGTACCCTATAAAAAAGGACTACATCGTGCTGGCACAGAGATCCATGAATATATTCAAAATGCTCAGAAAGGGTATTTTGCCTGTTCTTCATTGTGCAATGCTGCTAAGAGTCTATAGAAAATACGCCCCAGAGGAAGGCGATATTGTGGATGGAAGTGATTCAGAAACTTTTACAGGTTTGCTGGTGAAGATATCTACTTCCATAGGTCTGAACACAGATGTAGCCCGATCTGGTTGGGTGAAGGATCAGCAAATGTATGTCGATCAGTGGAGAAAGTGCTGGTACTGTGTGTATTTCTTTGATTTCATGGAAACTTGTAACATGGGAAACACGTCCGCTATTGATATAGACTCCTTTGACACAAAACTCCCTGACTTCAAATTAAACCCCTTTACTGGTACATATCCTAGTTTTATCATTAACCCGCCCTTGGAAGATGTTGTGGTGAATAACTATCAAAAGAATTTTGGGTCCACACTCATTGCCAGGGAAGTTTTGAATTGTGTTTTGAACAAAAGATTGAAGTTTAGCATTCCAAATCTGCAAATATTACTTAACAATCTTGAAGGATCTATAAACAAGAACTTTGGTACCTCTTTAAAGAGTATAGTAGACTTGGAGGTTTCCAACATTGCTGATTCTGTTTATAAATTAAATTGTTTTATTTGGTTTGTTGAGCTTAGAGTCTTGCAATTATACTGCTATATCCATATTTTCATTCATATCGATGAGCAAATTCATAAAAACTTAGATATCATCATGTCCAATAATCAACTAAATGAAAAGATTGAGCTGTTTCATTTCTATCTGAAAAAAATCTTGGAGATATATGTCGAAATGGAGCCTGTTCTTTTGTTATGCTTTGACAGTTCTAAGATTGATTCCATTTTTGGCAGGGGTAGTAAATTTATAGTGTTGCAGTCATGTGAGAATTTGATTATTAGATACGTTCCAACTTTACACATAGTGCTATCTAGATTTTTACATTTCAAATTTAACTATGTGGACACTAATGAAAACTGTGATGAGCAACTTCGCAGTATCTCAGAACAAATCATTCACTGCCTCCTGGATAAATTGTCTCACTGTGGTGGTATATGCAGAATATTAAGCAAAAAGTACTTTCAAATGTGGAGAGTTTCGCAATCAAACCAGTTTATCTTTTATTTGCTTAATAAAGAAAGAGAAGATAACCTATTCAAAAAGGACTCCAAAATCAACAATATGCACAGAGAAATATGGCAGTATCATAATGGGAAAAACTTTGAGGACTTTTATCCATTCAGAAAAATACCAATGTACAATTTATTGACCGGGTATAAAGCAAACCATTTCCTTGAAGTTTTCTCCATACTGAATAATGTTAAGTGGAACATATTCAAAGATTATTATTCAGATGAAGAATTGAATCTTGGTATTAACTATAGAGACAAGAAATATGAAACTACCTTTCAAAAGTTTCTCAAAAAAAATGGGTCTAAAAGAGGAGGGAAAAGAGTTCCAAGAGCAAGAACTCCTAATGCGTTTAAAAATAAAAACAGTCCCTCACAAAAATTATCTACTAATGATTTAGAGAACAGAGACAACACCACACCAATAGAAGAAATACCACTCAGAGGAGACTCTGAACAGTCAAAGGGATTTAACTCAGGGGCAAATTCTGTTGATTCTAGCACTTATAACCACGATAACATAATTTTAGATGAAATTGACAAGTATTGGTTTGATAATTATATTTCCTCAAACCCAGAACAATACCTGCAACCTAACAGACAACAACAACAACAAACTTATCAAAATTTGGATGAATTCTTTAATGGATCAGAAGTAAACACAGATACAGCAGCAACAGGAGAAGGAATGAATAATAATAACAATTTATATGGGGAATATGAAAATGCCACTGAGTTTTTAAAGAATCAAGTTATTGAAAAACTGGCAAATTTAGTACCTGATGAAAATCAAGAAAACAAAGTTCAACAAATGAATAGAGATGATTATGAAGGAAAGAATGAGAATTTTAATAATGCTCTTCATTCCTTTTTATTCAATAGTGGAAATAACTATTACTCTGATGAATTGAATTTTTGATCTCTGTTTACTTTCTTGTTTTTTTTTTTTTGTCTAAAAACAACTATAAAAATAAATTGATTATATTATGCTCTGCTAGTGTATCCATAGATAATAATTAGAACAATATATATATATATACATAAGCTCTAATATAAAAGGTGAAAGTTATGATTGTAATTTAAAACACATAATAAATAAATAATAATAACAAATAAGATATAAAGATTTAACAATTCTTTATAGTATTAATCTATTTTTGTAATTTTGTTTTTAAGCTAGATAATTGGGCAAGTACAGCACTCTTTGCAGTACCACCAATGGCATTTCTGTGTTCTACTGATTCTTCAAAGTTGAAAACCTCAAACACATCTTCATTGAATCTTGAATCTATGTTTTGGAACTGTTCCAAGGACAATTTATCTATACCAGATAGCATTAGATTTTCAGCGGCAGCAACACATTCACCAGATATATGATGGGTTTCTCTGAAAGGCACACCCTTCTTTACTAAGTAGTCAGCCAAGTCTGTAGCTAGCATATCCATAGTCAAAGCTTTGAACATATTGTCAGGCTTAATGTCTAATGTAGATATAACACCGGTGGCAATTAGAATAGAGTGTTCAACAGATAGTAAAGAATCAAACAAAGGTTCTTTGTCTTCTTGCATATCCTTATTGTATGTGGATGGGATACCCTTTAATGACATCATGAAACCAGCCATGTTACCAAAGATTCTTCCAGATTTACCTCTTAATAACTCAAGAGAGTCTGGGTTTTTCTTTTGTGGCATTAAAGAAGAACCAGTGGAGTAAGCATCTGCCAATTGAACAAATCCAAACTCAGCAGTGGAGTATAAGATTAAGTCTTCTGCAAATCTGGAGATATGGTTCATGAAGAGTGAAGCCCAAAACATTATCTCAACAACAAAATCTCTGTCTGATACGGCGACTAATGAGTTACCGATAACATCATTGAACTTCAAACCGGCTGCTAAAAACTCTCTGTCGATACCATAAGGATGTCCTGCTAAAGCTCCAGCACCTAATGGTGATTTGTTCAATCTAACGGCAATTTGTTGCAATCTCTCCAAATCTTCAGTGAAGTAAGTAGCATAGGAAGAAAGCCAGTGAGACCATCTTATTGGCTGAGCTCTTTGTAAATGGGTGTAACCTGGCATTAAAACATCAATTTCCTCTTCTGCTCTAGAGATTATAGCAGTGATTAGATCCTTTAAGAATGGAATAATTTTCCCTGATAAAGTGTTGTAGCAGTATAATCTCATATCAGTAGCAACTTGATCGTTTCTAGAACGACCTGTGTGAACTTTTCCTGAGATATTTTTTCCAATGATCTCACCCAATCTTCTTTCGTTAGCAGTATGGATATCCTCATCATTTTCAACAATAACAAAGCTGTTGGATTCCCACTCTTTCTCAACTTCATTCAATCCATGGTCAATGGCCTTCAATTCTTCAGCAGTCAATAAATTCAATTTGTGTAATCCCTGTGTGTAGATTCTAGTACCTTCTAAATCTTCCTTGTACATTTTAGAATCATATGAAATAGAAGAGTTATATAGATTCATCAAAGGATCTGTAGTTCCTTTAAATCTACCTCCCCATAACTTGTTTTCTTTTGTAACTGTTTTCTCTTCAGACATTTTTTTGTAATATATATATATATTTTTTTATCTGGTTTTTCTTTGTTGCTTCTTTTTTTAAAAAAATTTGATTATAATTTTAACTATATTAGAACATTCTATATGTTAAAAAAAGTTCAATACTAAAATGTTGATAATATATGATATTACTTTTAATTTTTTTTAAAATAGAGTTAAATACTTGTTTTAATCTGCCTTTATATATATTTGTATTATTTTTCTGATCATTAATTTCTGACTGTTTAATGTTCAAAGATTATTGTTTGTTTGTTTTTATTTGTAATATTTAGATCTACGCTACTTTTCTTATCAACAATAACCGAATTAAATGTTTAAATTGTTATTATTCCGTCGTCAATATGCACATTTTAATTATTTTTATTTTGGTAACTTGAAGTTGTTATTTTTTTTTTTTCTTTAACTCGGTAAACTAACCCGTAGACACTACAAAATGTTACATAGTATTTTTTTAGAAAAAAGGGCTAACTATAAAATAATCACATACATATATATATAAGACGGCTATCACTAACTAATTAATAATTAATAATGATATATACAACTTCATTGTATTAAAGAAAAGAAGAGACTTTCACATCATTCAATAAATTACTTATAATAATGATAATGATAACTCTTTATGTTAAAATAAATACACATGATTATGATTATATAAGATAAGTATGGTGGAGTGGGAAAGAAGGAAAGATAGAAAAGATATAGATAGAAGAGTAACAATTTTGTATATATCTTATCAAGTGATTGTTCTAATCTGTTTACTACTTTTATTATAAAGTAACATATGTATATTAAAAACAAAAGTATTTATCACGTGCTTAATGAATAACGAAAAATTATAAGTTTACCTTTCATATATATATATTTATCTAATTATGAGATGTAAGTGTTTTTTTTTAAATTATTTTTGTAAATATAAAAAATTTATTAATAATACTAAGATAATGACAAATTATGGAGTGGCTCTACCAGAGAATCTTGGGTATGGAACACATTCTCTAACGGTGAATCTGTTACATAACCAAGCTAGAATTCTTTCAGTACCTAAACCATAACCACCGTGTGGACAAGTACCGTATTTTCTTTGATCAATGAACCAGTAGTAAGAGGTTGGGTCAATGCCTTCTCTCTTGAAACCGGCTAATAGCTCATCAACATCATCAATTCTCATGGATCCACCAGTGATTTCACCAACAGTTGGCATCAAAACATCAACAGATTCAGTGACTCTTGGGTCATCAGAGCATTTCTTCATGTAGAATGATTTGATGGCAACTGGGAATCTGATTAACAAGATTGGCTTGCCAATAGTGTCAACCATCTTTCTTTCAGCGGCTTCAGCAATATCGTCACCGAAAGTGAATTCCTTATCTTCTTCGTTCTTGATTCCATGTTCTTGCAACCATGTGATGGCATCCTTATACTCCATTCTGATGAATGGACCTTCAGGGGCCTTGAATCCTGGGTTTAATTGTTCAACTAATGGACCGGCAACAGGGTCTTCCAAAACATACTTGATGACTCTGATCAAAAGCTTTTCGATATGGTCTAATAAATCTTTGAAGTTGATGAAGGATAATTCAGCTTCAATGTGTGTGTATTCACTTAAATGTCTTCTAGTGTGAGACTTTTCAGCTCTGAAGGATTCAGCAATACAGTATACATCACCTAAGGAGGCGTTGAAGGTTTCCAAGTATAATTGAGAGGATTGGGTTAAATAAGCTTCTTCTCCGTAGTAGTCCAACTTGAATAGAGTAGAACCACCTTCAACTTGAGTTTGAACCATGTTTGGTGGAGTAACTTCAGTTAACATTTCTTCTTCATAGAATCTTCTGACGTTTTTCAAGAAGGAGGCTCTAACCTTCATGACAGCACTCAAAGTTTCACCTCTTAGGGCCAAGTGTCTTTGGTCTAATAACAAAGAAGGATCGGCGTTTTCTTGGATCTTGTTGGTGAAGGCTTCAGTACCGCTTGGTGCTAATCCAACAACTTCAAAGTAGTCAACTTGTAACTCAACACCACCTGGGGCTGACTTACCTTCAGGCAATTGCTTAACAGTACCGTAAAGGTAGACGGAGGATTCCAAAGTTAAGTTGGCAGCGGCTAAGGCACAGTCACCAGACAAAACAGCTTGGATGTATCCGGAACCGTCTCTTAAAACTAAGAATGCTAACTTCTTGGATAATCTTAATCTATGAACCCAACCGGCAACCTTGACTCTCTTGTCCTTTAATTCATAAGCCTTGACGATCTTGGCCTTGGTGGCTTCAGGTAATGATTCGTCTAGGGATAATTTGGAGAAATCTAAAGATTCAATGGTCTTTTCAACTGGAGCTGAAGCGGCAGCCTTGGCTTGCTTTTCAGCCTTCTTTTTCAAGGATTCAGCACCCTTCTTGGCCTTCTTTAATCCAGCACCAGATATGTCAAAGTATCCCTTTTCTTCTTCTTCATCCTTGTAAACTTTTAGTAAACAGGATTCCTTAGTGTAATAGGCGTATGCGGTTGTTTTGAATGGAGATGCTTCAGTACCGGCAGTTTCAGCACTGTCAACACCAGTGGCTTCGTTAATGTAAAAATATGTCTCAGACATTATAATATATATGTTTTTTTTTTGTTTGGTTATTTCTTATAGTTGTTAAGATAATAATATAATATTAGAAATAAATGAATTGTTTAATTAAAAATAGATTGATTTGATAATTAATAATAATACGTTTAATATATGTCAATTATAAAAATTGAAAATCTAATTGACTCATAATATAAAAAAAAAAAAGCTGAAAAATTTTTTTTTTATTCTTTTTCTTGTGATGTTTGTCTTTTTTTTTTTTTCTTTCTTTCTTGGCTTTTTATAAAGAAATTCTCTCTTTCATTTCACTCCTTAAAACAAAAAAAAATATATAATACAACAATAATAATTAAAAAGATAATACGGTCACGTTTTATATACACATTTTATATGCATATACATATCTTGTTATAATAAATATTATCTTTACATTATAATGTATGGGTAAGAAGATACATTAAATTCTCTAATGACTAATTTTGATTAAAAACACATTATTTATATTAATGAAGTTGTTATTTGTGAACAACCTTTGGTTTTTAATATAAGATGTAGAGTAATTATATCAAATACATATTATTAAATAAATTCTTAACAAATTAGTAATAAGAAATTTTAAATAAAAGATTAAAAGAAGATACAATATATCTATTTATAAATTTAAAATTTTTTTTTTTTTTTTTATATTTATATATATTAAATTCTAAATAATCTTACAAATAACTCCTTCTCAGCATACACAAATCCATTCAATACTTTCACACATGACTCATCACTCACTGCATTGGCAAACTGCACTATAACAGTCTCTGGGTTTTTCAACTCTTCACTATGTTTTAAGAAAATAGGATTCTCACTTTGTAAAGGATCCCTTGAGGAGGTTATGACAGATCCAAATGATTGGCACAGCTCAACTATATCGCTGTGGTCTGCATCTATGGACATATTGTGTATTAAAATGAAACATGAAGATACTAATGGTTCATCAACATCCACTGTAGTTTCAGCCTTTGAATTTTCTTCTACCATGACCTCTTCCACTTTTTCTTCTTCTTCCTCTTCCTCTTCCTCTATTGTCTTGTCTATTTCTTCTTCTTTATTCTTTGCTTGTTCTGACTCTTTATTAACAGTTGTCTCTTTTTCTTCTTTATTCTCTTTATTTACTGGCAATTCTTCGCTGTTAGATGTACTGATTTTTTTTATAGCTGTGCCGCCATTGATTATATCATCAATGAAAGAAAATGTGCCCTGATCTCGCAAGGATCTTTCTTCCTCTCTCTTCTTTATCAGTTCTCTCTCTGTCAGTTCACTTTTAGGTATTGAATAGCTGTCTTCAGTGAAGGATATGCTGTTGTTTATAGTTGAGAGTGAGTCTGAGTTTGAAGCAGGTGGAGCAGTCCATCCTACTTTTCCTACTTTACAATCAAGTTTTCTCCCCTCAATATCTAAGTTTTGACAAAACTGAAGGACAGACATGGCTTGCTCTTTAGTCTCCATATTGCAAACACCATACCCTCTTGATCTTCCGTCTTTGTCTCTGACTACTTTTGCATATAAAACTTTTCCAAGCTTGGAAAACATATCATATAAATCTTGTGCTTTTGTGGAAAATGGTAAGTTTGCAGCAAAAATCTCAAATCCTTGAGTGGACATTGAATGTTCACCAACTTCATCGTACTTAGATCCACGTGTTTTTGTATTTGATCCGTATGAATTATTTCTTTTTTGGGTTCTGTCTCTTCTATTATCATCTCTGTTTCTTCTACTCTGTTCTTCATTATTAATACTATTGACATTGTTGTTATTATGATTATTATGATTATTATTATTACTGATGCTACTATTATTTATATTATTACTGTTATCATTATATGAGCCACGAAGGGTGTTATGGTTATCTCTACTTTCACTTCCTAAATGGGAATAGGAATTTTCTTCAGGTGGAGGATTATCCTTTCTCACAAAGATTACTCTTCCCATAAACATTTCATTGTTCATTTTTCTTATTGCTTTTAAAACAGAAGGGTAATCTCTAAACTCCACAGTACCCATTCCTCTATGTCTACCCTTTTGAGTGACTATATCTGATCTGATAACTTGTCCAAATTTATTAAACTCATCTGTTAGATCTTCTCCTGTACAGTTATAAGGTAAGTTTCCTATGAAAATGGAGTTTTGATAGTTTCTATTCATTTTAGATTTGTAAGAGGCACCATCATCTACTATAGGAGGCATTTCTGATTGGGGGTTTCTTCTCCCTCCTCTATTATTGCGTGAAGAGTTGTTTCTGTTGTTTTCCCTTCTATTAGGATCTCTTCTGCGAGATTGACCATTGCTGCTATCTCTTCTGGATCTATGTTCACTAGACTCATGGTGAAAATCTTCTAAATCTCTTCTTCTGTTTCTGTTTCTATTATGTCCATTGCTATCTCTTCTTACATTCCTATCTCTATTGTGTGATTCTTCAGACCCTGTATGCTGAGTAGGATCTGTTGATTTATCTATTACTTCTGACATTATTTATTTTATTTATCTATTTGAATTTCTGTTATTATATTTTATATCTACTGATATCTTTGGTTGTTATATTTTATCTTATTCTCTTGTATATTTATGTAGAAATTAAATATATTATTATTATCTATATATTTGTTAATGATAATTAATGAAAAATGTTTATCTTATTATCTCTATCTTTCTGTTGTTATAAAAAAATAATGTTCTTGTTCTTGTTGTATATACTGTTGTAAGTGTTAATTAGTGTTTTATAATATTTAGTAGATATTTTTTTATTTTTTGTTATATAGTATGTAATAATATTAAACCTTTATAAAAATTATTAGTTAGCATTTTTTTTTATTAAGAATTAGAAGTAATAATAATAATTTTTTTTTTTATTTCTGTAGGAAATAGTGTGATTATTAAGAGAAAGAAAGAAAATTTTTTTTACTCTCTCTTTATATTTTAAAATTTTTTACTCTCTTTCTCTTTCTCTCTCTCTTTATTATATTTTATATCTATTCTATACACACACACACACACACTAATACTCACTGTAAATTATATTAATTTTATATTTTTTTCTATATATATCACGTTTTTATTATTTATTATTATTATCTTTAATACTACTACTAATATATAAGTATCACGTGTTCTTAATATATAATCTAAAAGGTAAAAGAGGTTACAAAAAAATAATAAAATAAAAACACGTGTTGATCGGAGTTAATTATATCATCTATATATATATAAGATTATTTCTTTGGAAATATTAGTACAAATTGTCTTTCCACTAAAGTTTCTTTATCTATTTCTTCTTCACCATCAAATCTTAACACACAATAAGATATATTATTTAACAACTTTCTACCTATTACTACAGCAGGGTAAAAGGTTGTAGTATCTGGATATCTTCCTAAACATTTCATTCCTACTGGATAATTCTTCAATACTAAGTTTTTCTCTATAACTTCATTTTGTAAAGGTATATGAATGATCTCTCTATAATTACATCTATAAATCTGTGTAGTCAACCCTTGTTCTGCTGCTTCAATATCTTGTACTTCAAATCTTGTTCCTTCCTCATTCAAAATATTTATCACCACACATTGAAACCAATCCATCATCTCCTCAGGTATCTTTCTTTTCATAGATCCTCCATTGGATGTCAATTTTGGTTTGTATGCTACTGTTGATCCTATTTGTATTTGTATACTCTTTGGATTGTATGAATTGATATAACTTGATATCCCTCTTCTATGCATATTCTGCAACATCTGTCCACCACTGTTATTTCCAGTGGGTTTTTTCCCTACTGTTCTATTGTTTTTATTATTATTATTTCCTCCTGATGTTGCTGCTTTATTCGCAATATCATTCATTCCTTCATCACTGTCTATATTAGAATATTTCTCATCTTTTATTAAATTGTTTTTATCACTCATAACTCCATCTAATCCTTGATTATTTGTTAGTTGTAAATCATTTTTATTCTTTATGCTACTATTATTCCCTGTCTTATTAAATTCTTCATCATTAAATCCACTCCTTCTGCTATCTCTACTCTCTCTACTATAGAACCCTCCTGTTCTACTCTTGTTTGTTTCATTAATTCCCTTATATAAAGAGTTTTTCACTCCTGAATTTTCAATAGCATTTTTTGATAAAATACCATCGTTTTTACCTATTGTTCCTCCAGTTGTATGTTGCAATCCCATTGCAGATCCTCCTGTTCCTATTGCTGTTCCTATTGAAGTTGTTCCTGTTGTTGTTGTGGCTGCTGCTGCTGCTTTGGCCAATTTTCTAGGCTGTGATGGTAAACTAGACAATAACTTTCTTCTTCTGTCTTCATCTAATTTTACAATCTTTCCTTGGTTTCCTGAGGAAGAAGAAAAGGAAGATGTGGAAGACGAAGGTGAATTGAGAGCATTGGTTATATGCGATACAGAGTCTCTTGTATCCTGGTCCACTCTGTCCTTTTTTACACTGGTAATACAACTTTTATTTTTCGCAATCACCGCTTTCTTCTTCTCCTCCATTGCATCAATGGCTATGAAACATGACTCTATCTCCTTTAAATAAACTATACTCTCCAACAATCCATTTTTATGAGTGAAAATCTCATTTATATCTGTTATTTCATCAGCATTTTTCTTCTCATTATAAGTGATTTCATCTGTGTTCTGGTATACTTTATCGATCTTGGATAAAAGCTCCTTCCATTTCGATAGCATTGATGTGTCTAATTCTTCAATATCAGGCATATTTCTTATTTATTTTTTAAATCTAATGTTTAGTGTGTTCAGGGAGAGTTTTGTTTATTCTGTTTATTCAATCTTTTTACTTTTTTTTAAAAAAAATGGATCTGTTCACCAATAACAATATTAAAATAATAAGATTTTAATTGGGTTCTTTGTTGTTTTTTTTGAATTATTTAATAATATATAATTAGATCTTCTTCATCTTTATTGTTTTCATTAATATTTATATTTTTTTTTTTCAATTTTATTAAAAACACGAACAATCTTTAATTTTTTTTTTTTTTTTTTTTTAATATTATCCTAATGAAATATATATTCATCCTCGTGATTTACCTACTATTTGTCTGGATCTTGTATAATATATAGATACGTTAAACATTACAGATGTCATCAACTAATATCATGAATATATAAATATATATATACAGTATTAAACAATATTAACTTCTGTGATTAGTTATTTTTTCTAAAAAAAAAGAGAGAATATTTAAACATATATATTTAAAATAATAATAATAGATCAATCTAAGCATACAGTTCTGCTGTGTCTGTGCTTTTCAATCCTCTTAAAACCATGGACCCTAACCATGCATCGTTGGATATTATCAAATCTATAGTTGACTTTATATCAACCACCACATGCTTATCCCATAACCATCTTTTTCCTAGTTTGGTAAACTCACCTTGGTCTAATACTTTGACTTTAGCCTTCACTAAATGAAGCTCAACTGTCATATCTAGCCCTGAATCGTCTTTTTTAACATCATTATTTGAATGCACACTACAACTCTGCCAATCTGGAATCTCTACTAAAAGCATCTCCTTGGTTGAGCCTTGTAAACTAATTATAAAAAAACCTTGGAGCATGTTGAAATTAATCAAATCTACGTTCTTTATCATATCAAGCTTGATATTGATGAAAAAATCTCCAGAGACTTCCTTGTTAAATATATCAAATTTTGTATTGTTGAATTCAACCTTATCTAAGATCTCAAGACTTTGAATAAACGTACTGTTTTTAATAAGTTGCTCAGGTATTGGTATATTTTTCACAGGCATGTTAAGTGCCTTTACTCCTATATTCATTGGTTCATTCCAATAAACCTCTTTCAAATCAGCAGGCAGTAATAGATTCTCATTATCACTATTGTTGTTCTTGTTTCTGGAAACATACTCAATCATCAAGTCCAAAGGGGTCAAGACATAATTCTCACTGGCAGCACATATCTTGTGAGATAGTTCATAAGGAATAAAGTTGTTATCTAGTTCTGATGTAATTATAGGAATCAAAGAGTTGTTAACCCCTGATGAAAAGTTCAATTTCATTGGAATATCTAGCCTTATGGTTGGATTATTACTGCAGTCTGGTAAATAGTACTCGAAATTCACCACTTTAAATGTCAATGCCAAAAGACTATTGAAAACAACACTCAATAATTTTGTAGGTAAATACTTTGGAATTGAAAATGCATCTACACTGAGTGTGAGTGTACTGTCTTTCTCTAATAGAAGCTTATTCAAACTGTTATGTTCATACGTATATTCCTTCTTCATTTTTTCTACTGCAATCACTGTGATAGTTAAAAATACCAGATATATCACCAGTAATAAGAACAAACACATCGTTATGTATCTGATGAATCTATGTTTTCTTTTTTCCGTTTTCTTAATGACTCTTCTTACCGTGTATTCTAGCTCATCATCTAGGTTGTGATCATTTTGAGGTCTTATCAAAGGCTCTGTCTCGGGCAGAACAGGTTCATGATTGTATTCACATCCGTCTTCACCTCTCATTGTACTCATTGTTCTCTTAAATAAATAATTTTTTCTTTTTGGTTTTAATAGTGATAGTTAAATTAAATTAAACCTTCAGTCTCAATACATATCTTAAAAAAAGAAAATATAATTTGGTGCATTAATCACCAATGTTATCTTTATTTTTGAGTTATTCTTTTATTACTAGATATCTTATATAAAAAAGAAAGAAAGCTTTTCTAATATGTTCAAATTAGTTTTTAAAACTTACTATCATGATAGTAGATAATGTGGGGTTAATCATCAATAAGTTAATTAAACCTTGATTATATTTTTACTTTCTTTATTTTTATTTTTTAATCTTTTTTTTTAGAACAATGCTCACTCTTTTATGAAGGGTTTTAACTTTTATCCCCTTAATAAGTCAGATTACAATTAACTATTTAGTCTTGTTGTAGTTGTCACCATTTAGTTTGTGTTGATAGTTTTATTTTTTTTCTCTCTTTATATAAAATTGGCACGTGGCTTCATTAAAATATAATCGGAAATTATGGCAACTTATTTAATTTTTTTAATTAAGAAGGAGTTAACAGTAGAGTTCAGATAAGAGTAATCAACTAACAAAAAATTAACCATTTATCAAAAACCAAAAATATATCTATAAATAAACACCATTGATTAGTGTTTTTGTTCTTTTTCTTAAATAAAGATAAAATAAGAATGAGCTTAGTACCACCTGTTTTAACTAAAATCATCAACTTATTATTAGAAAACAAAGCAAACTTTAGTGTAATCAACCATATTGCTGAAGGTAAATCAGATGTCATCAGTGAGATAAGGGGAACTCATACTGGTGCAGGAGCAAAGGCTATACTTTGTGAGTTTAAAAATTTAAAAAACACTGATCATGAACAAGCTAATAACTATATAAAACTTCAAGATGATGACTTTATACTATTGATTATCTCAGGAGATTTAAAAGTTGACTATAAAAAAATAGCAACTTTTATCAATTGTAAAAAAGTCTCTATGGCTAAAATTGACGATGTATTAAGATTGACGAATTGTGTCCCTGGGAGTGTACCACCTTTCACCTTTCATGAAAGGTTAAAAGTTATATGTGATGGTAAAATCTTTGAAAGGTTTGATGAAATATGTTTTAATGCAGGTTCATTAGAACATTCAATAAAAATGAAATCATCAGATTATTTAAGAATCATAAACCCAATCATAGGAGACTTTGCAAAAGAGTAGTACTATATTATTGTTCTATTATATATAATTATCTTGTTATTTGATGTTCTTATATAAGCTAATTGGTTGTTTAAATATATTTATATATATAATAAATGGTATGATCACGTGTGTATATAATAATGATATATATATTTTTCTTTTTTTACTTAGTGTTTTAATATATAAGAAAAATTACATATATTTGTTACACATAATTGTATCAAAAGTTTTTAATTAATTAATTAATTGATTGATTTGATAATTTTTTTCTCTTTCTCTCTCTAATAAAAATAATAATTTTTTTTATTATTTTTCACTTTTATTAACTCAAAGGGAGTAAATGATAATACAAACAAATGCATTTATATTAATCCCTTTAAAAAACTATCTAAAGTTTAAAATAAAAAGATAACTAAATTATTTATTTAATGAAAAAGTATCTCATCACATAGATAAATAGTTAACAATATGATAAACGTCATCTTAATCAAACAACAAAAGAGATATATATAAATTAACTAACTAATATAGAATATTAGCCCCATGTTATCATATATAAGGTGATATCTAGATATAACAAACAAACTACTTATAAACAACTCATCGGTAAATTTTTAGATTATTTTTTCACTTTTTTACATGAACAAATAAACAAACTTAATATTTCTTTATTACAGATATATCTACACTTTTTTTTTTTAAATATATATCAAAAATTTTACACAGTATGGATGTAATAGAAAGTGAAAAAACTTTTAGTGAAAACTATGTCCCTACATTCTCTTCATTTGTTTATTTATTAAAAGTCATACTCTACCACACACCATATACTTTAATAAAAATATGTTTCAAAATCATAATAGTCACTCTCTATGTTGCATACACATTGCTTTTTAAAAAGTTATTTTATCTTCCAGTTATGTTCATTAAAAAAAGCAGTCATCTGGTGGAGAACATATTCTTTGTTTTAATTGACTCAATCATGTGGCCTTTTAATTTGCTGCTGGGTTTCTATCCTATTTATCACGAACAGAACATAATCAATAAAGCCATACATGGAAACAACACTACTTCAATGTTATTTCTTGCAAGTGTGATCATGAATGACTTTATTTTCCCTATAATAACAAACTTCATTGTAGTTTTGGCAATCGCACTGAGCATAAGCATGTTTTTGGTTATTTCTCATAAGATGATTTTAATGTTATACAGTGACTATCTGGTTTTGGAAGTCAATCCATTGAGATTTGTCAAAGATAAAGTGAATAAAATTATAGATGATATCAATTGGATCATTAACATTATAGAGAGTACAATCAACTCAATCATAGAAGTTGTTCTATCTTTTATTAATTCTAATGAGAGAAGTTCTTCATCTTTATCTTCCTCTTCTACAAAACATAAAGAAAAAGAGAGTTCAAATTTGAAAACATCTATAAAAGATCAAATAGTATCAGATTTAGGTACTATGGCAAGTAATGTAAAGAATGAAGCCATGACCAACGTAGTACAGAGTATAAAGGATAAAACAAATAATTCATTAAAGGAACATTTCAATATTAATAAAAATAATAATAAAAATGACAATAACTCAGTTAAATCGGAAACTGATGTTGATAAGAATGATATTACAGAAATTAATACAGAGACACCATTAAATAAGTACAATGATAGTTTGTCTAAGATGAGAAAAGGTAGTAGTACTACTAGTAGTAGTAGTAGTAGTAAAAATAAACCTATCCAATATCATCAAACTGTATCAAATGTTCATATAAAGGGTGAAACTAGCCTGTGTCCTACTATTGCACTAGCAGAATCATTACCAAGCAATTATTTCCAAGATAATAATGAAGATAATAAAGATGTGGATGAACTTACTGAGGTTCATATATCATCTAATGTTAATGAATATGATACACTTAAAAATAAAAGTTTCAGTTCATCCTTTGATAGCACTGTAATCTCCGATAGTCAGAAATCTAATATAATAAATAATAGATTTAACACTGGAGTAACAACACCTACTGAAAAATAAATATTTTCTGTTACTGTAAGTGTTTATTTTCTAACATGTGACCTATTCTTTTTTATATGTAACATCTTTTTTTATACAAGTAAATACTGTGTGTATGTGTATATAAGGCCGTTTACGGAATAATTTTTTATATGTATATAAGTTTAGTAGAATATAATTTTTAAAAGTGTGATGTGAAAATAATTTCTATGTAACTAACTAACTATCTAATTTAAAAAATTTTCTTTCTTTCTTCTCTAATTATTAGTTAGTGAGTTAGTTAAATTATTTGTCACTAATGAGAAGAACAAGAAGAAAAAAAAGGCGATTTATTTTTTTCTAAATTACATATAAATATCTGTTTAAATATTTCTAATAAATTTAACAAGATTTAGTCATCCAATCTTTGTTATAATTTTTCAGTAAAATGTATATAAATATACTATAAAGTTTTAAAAATTCTTAATTATAATTATAGTGTTGTATTGAAATATAAAAATATATATAGATTATTGTATTATTAATAGCATTATATACATAAGTTAGAAACTATCGTTTAGCTTTAGTTCCATATTTAAAAAAACTAATACCAAACAACCCATACAAGTCGACTTCATTTCTATTACTTATTTTTCTTTTCTCTCTCCTTGCAAAATTTAAAAAAGAATAAAATAAAAATCATGTTGTCTGCACAATTCATCGTTAGAAGAACTAAGTTCACTAACACATCCACTTCTGCCATCATCTATAAGCAGTTCCACAAGAACAAAAAACTACCTCCTTTACCAACTTTAGAAGCTCCCAAATGGAGTGCCAACGCTGCAGTCTCCTCTATTTTATATGAAGCTCCTCCTACACTCAAGCCTGTTGATCAAAAGAAAAAATCCCATATCTTAAACTGTCTAGTCACCAATGAACCGGGTGTTTTGTCTAGAGTTTCAGGTACTTTAGCAGCAAGAGGTTTCAACATTGAATCTTTAGTCGTTTGTAACACTGAAGTTAAGGAACTTTCCAGAATGACTATGGTTTTAAGAGGTCTTGATGGTGTTGTTGAACAAGCCAGAAGACAAATTGAAGATTTAGTTCCAGTATATGCCGTTTTAGACTACACCAACAGCGATAACATTCAAAGGGAAATGTTGTTAGCTAGAGTTTCATTGTTGGGTGCTGAATACTTTGAAGACTTATTGCAACATCACAATGAAGGCACTGGAAATGAAGTCAATGAAAGCCTTATCACAAAAACCCAGAGCCAAAAATACCATCCAAAAAATTTACCATTCTCTGAATTAACCAGATTGAAAACTCAACATCTTTCCAACATCAAGTTGATCACTGAATCCTTTGGTGGTAAAGTTGTAGATATTTCTGAAAATAACTGTATCATTGAACTTTCTGCCAAGCCTAAGAGAATTACAAACTTCTTACAATTGTTGAAACCATACGGGTTATTGGAAGTTGCCAGATCAGGTGTCATGGCTTTACCTAGAACCCCTGTAAAGGATGCTGAATTTGAAGAGGAAGAAGAAGATTTAAATAAAAAAATTAATGAAATCG